>JARJDW010006512.1:0-20369 GCA_030264715.1 Adinopsis sp. GC000173 | reverse complement strand
TGTGATAAATTAAAACATACTAACAAACGTCATTCTTTATTGCAAATCAATGTTATTAATAAAGCAATGTTGTTGTTAGACAATAATATTAAATCGTTATTATAGGCTAATAAAAAAGCAGCATTCGCCTTGGGAAGATTCATACCAATTACCACCTTAAGAGCAAGAAAAATTAATCATGGATCCAATTATAGATCAATTCTAAACAAGAAAAACTAATGATTAATAAAATTATACCATAATAGATTAATAATTTATCATCATTGTCTGAATAGGAAATTTAAGAAACAGTTTAATAGTACGTAGCGATAAATCATTTTCGAAATTAGACAAATTATGCAAAACGCATACTTGTATATGAAACATGCAAAATGGTAAAGAACGACTATTATTTTTTCTTAATGATATGCTATTAAAGTTTTTCAGGAAATTCATCAATAATAACTTTGTTAAAGTTTTTCAACTATCAAAAATTTAAATCTCCATATTTTAAAGAAAAACTTTTCTAATATAAACATATCAAAGTTAATGATATATTAAACCCACGCTCGAATTAATTAAGTTGGCAATATGAAATACAATTTAATTTGCTTTAAAATTAATACGTGATTTATCTTAAAAAGTCCTTGGCAATGACTTTAATAATAACAAGATTGTAATCAAATTAATACACTATATCACACAGAAAAATAAAATGAAAAGCAAATGATTGCTATCATTGAATAAATTTAATTCTCACAGTCTGAGTTACATTTCATCTTCTAAAACGAAACAATGATCAATCATTGCAAGTGCAATTTGTATGCAACCCAATATGCATAAGAATTTCAAGCGTACCAAAAATGTTTTTTTATTCAGATTTATAGTACACAAAGAAAATAATTGCATTGTTCATTTAATGGCAATCAAATGATTTATTAGTAACATCCAATGGATATACAATAAGGAAAATGATTATAATTTGTTGTAGTTAATATTACATTGCATTAATCATTCTTTTATATTATTATCATTATTATTATTATTATAAATACAACTTTGTTATTGATTGAATAATGATCACAAACAAATGCATTAATCAAATTAACTAAGAACTCAACGCGTAGAAATACCACCGGAATAAAATAAAAAAAAAACTAGTATCATAATTGATTAATAATTGACAGGTGCTGAGATTACACATTATATGATTTTAATTTTCACATTAGCGTTTCAGCTAGACTCTGAATAAAAAACAGTTTTAATACGCTTTTTTCTTATACATGTGAAACTGATTTATGTGCATTTATCATGCATGCAATTATAATTCATTTCGGTTTTTTGTGCTTTTGGCACTTATAAATCGTTTTTCATTTGATTTTGTTTGTTATAATAAGAAGGAAAAAAATACATATATTTTGTATGTGAGAATGCAATAAATTAGGTGGAATGCATAGTTGGGATAGTTATGCCATGCATGGCAGTTTATATATTATAGAAAAATTATTGAAAAACATGTAAATGGCTCGTAAATTTTAGTGTTGTTGTTGTTAAAGTGCATTCTGAATTGTCGTAAAATTATCATAGTTAATGAGAAGTAATTTGCTAGAGTTTACCAGGGTGTGCTTAGTGTTTAATTCTTTCCTAACTTTAAATTGCCGAAATATTTAATTTTAACGTTCGTCATTTAAACCCTCTTTTTGAACAATTAATTACTTCCAACATAATAATTATTGAAAATTACTAAGAAAGAACTTAAAAAGTAATCGAAAAACATGTAAATTTAATGTATTTTAATAAAAATTTCGGTAAACTGTTGTAATTTAAACATATTAGTTGAGAAAGTTGCAAAAACATATTCACCTATAGTATTTTATTACCAAAATTTTGATTTAATGAAGAAATTGCTTTACATGAATTGTCGATACTAATACGTTTCAAACGTTTCCTATACATGTTGGATTTTTAAAAAATCAAGACAGCTGATCTAGCAAAATGAGGTAGTGGGCTGTGGGCGCGGTAGTCATGGTAACAAAGCAACGAGAGGGTATTAGCATTTTGTGGTGAAAAGTACGACGAACGAATAATTGCGCATTAATCTTTAGTATTATATTATATTTATGTTAAATAAAAACGGTTTAGATTATTTAAAACTATCAATTCCTACATACATTTGATCATCTAAAACCTCAATCAGTAAAATATTTGATTCCTACAGTTTGACATACTTATACATTGAAACCTCCGTATTTAAGTTGTGTTAATTAATAGATGCATTTGTGATGATAAGTAAGTATATGAATCTTATCAATTTTATTCTATTAGGGCCCTCCTCATAAGAATCTATTTCTAATTTATTCAATTAAATTGAGGATTGAGATAAAATATACCTATAGACGTTGTGATACACGAAGGAAATATCAAGTAGGAGTAGTTGATCTAATAAAACCAGAACGATAAGGGAAATGAACAAATAACAATAATAGCTTTTCCATACTTGCATCCATCCCTACGTATTCATACTCATAGATGCAAAATCGAATTATGACTACATAGATATGTATTAGGGGTAAAACTTTATCATTTTTTTTTATAAATAAAAGGTTTTTTGAGTAAAAAAAATCGTGCATATCATTATTTTCGTTCAAGACACATAAGAAAATAATTAAAGGAATTCGTCAGAGTAGGTCCAATACTGGATATGATACTTGCATTAAAAACTTTAATCGATCTTTTTATAGTTCTATGTGAGACAATATCATTCAAGACAGTACGTTGATATTGATATTACACAAGATATATTTATTATACCTACAATTATGGAAAAAGCAAAGTTAATTGAAAAAGAAACTTAATAAAATCTGCAGAAAGATTGAAATTTTAAACTAATCTTGAAGATGTTGCACTTTTACTTAAAAATAGATATTTCATTTCTCTTTGTTAAGATTAGCAATTACTGAAATTAAATTGCAGAGCTATCGTAGCGTGTAAATAAACTAATCGTACATGATTTAAATTTAACATTAAAGCAATGTTAACGATTGAATGAAACGCCGCATCAAAATGTTATTGACATCTATTATTTCTAATATTGAGCAGTATACCAATACACTAATTCAATAAGATATAAATTTATCTTTATATCATCAATTATAGTGCCAATGAAGTAATAATAGTCGATTATTAAACAAACAACATCCAAAAATAGAGCAGATTAAATTTATCTATTACTCAATACGAAAACAACGAAAATGATTTTCAAGAAAGTTAAATTTTTGGCTGATCGATAATAAGTATAATGCGAAAAATTTAAAGAGGAAGTCAAACTTGCTTTTATCCATCACAATTTTAAGCAGTTATTTTTAGTTATTTAAGATTGAAGGGAAACCCTTCTTATAAGGCTTATCCCTTCTATTATAGCATTATTCTTTGATTTTGTTACAGACCACTAAACAGATCTTCAAGGATCATGGGATAAGAAATACGAAAGTAAAATGAAATCAGCAGTAATGTTCTGATTCTTTACTAACTTAGTCCACATATCCTTAAGTCTTTACCCAACGAAAACTAATAATTGAACGTTTCGTACGTACAGTGAGTGAGGAGGAAAAGCACCATCACATAATTCCAAATAAAACAAACTTTGTGACATTATAATGAAGTTTCTTTATGTCATATACCCGTAAACCATAGTTTCTTTACACCTTCAAATTTACCCTTGTCTAGATTACATAAAGCGCACTTCATAAACAAAAGCACATTGTTGAGAAGTTACCCGAAATAAACTTTATCAAAAAAAAAAGAGATATGTGCCTTTACACAATAAAAATCGTCGGTGTAAACATAAATAATAATTATACATTTTATATGGCCTCTGTGTGTTAATGTCTATGAAAAGCAAATCAAGCAAAACAAAATATAATAAAACAGCCGTCTATTTTAGGAATGCGTCAAAATGTTAACGTAACGTTCGTAATAAAAGATGGATTGATAGATAATGCATTTGGCACATGATCAAAGTCAATATATAAAATTTGATGTTTACTGATCATTTATTTAAAAAATATCAGTTTGAATTCAACATTGCAACTTTATGTGTAATCAATTAGCAGCATTGAAAATGGATTCTACATATTGGACAAATAAAATGCGCGCTGTTTACAAATGTCATTTAATTGTTTATTTTTTGCAGCTTTACAGTTTGATACCAAAATATTATTTTTAACATTTTGAATAGGCAGTATGTATACATTTAATACAAATATGTACAAATAATACAAAAAGTATTTTAATTTTTTTGTATGTAGGTCGAATACTCAATTCGATCCGATTAAATTTTAATCTTCTGATATTATGAAACAAAGTCGGAAATTTAATACTCCTATCTACTTTGAAATGTTTATAACTACGTATGCCTCGACGTATAACACGCAGTTGAATTTTACCAGCTATTTTTCTGATTTTTAGACATCTATGGCTGGAACGTATTCTACAAAACTCAAATTGCGTATTGTATAATTATATTTAATTCATTTTTTGAATAGGGACAACTGAATTTCAGATTATCGATATAGACGTGATGAAAAATATTATCATAATCACTAATTGTTTCTATTTTCTATCACTGTTTGCATTGATAACCGGAAATGCAAAAACAAAACTCAAACAAACTGAAATGCAATATGATTTTTTTTTAAATATGCTTTGTTATGGATAACATGGAATCCCTATTTCATTTTTTCAATTCTAATAGTAGCCATATAGCAAGCACACAAGCATTTTAATGAATTCCCTTAAAGATGCGTGTTATGCGACGAAATATACATTATATTATAAGTTTTTTTTTCTTGAATTGATTGGAAAAAGAACTAGTAGTTTAAAAAGAAAAAAGAAAATAAATTTGTAAGATACATTTCATTAAGAGTACCTATGTATGTAATTTAGCTGAAAATTGTCTGCCTAACGCCAAATTTAAAAGAATTTAATACCTGGAATTATTGCAAAATTGCTTTCTAATTTAATGGTACAACACGCCGGATAATTTTTCATCAATTTCACATGGTTAACCTTCATACTAATATAATAAAAAAATGCTATTTCGACTTTGCACAATTAAATGAAACGATGATTAATTGTATTTTTGTTAATTCCATATAATTAACACACGTTCGAAAAACGATGCAGTTTCACAGCTTGGCGTCGCGTTGTAAGCGCAATAAAATTTTATGATATATTATTTAATCCACTAATACGTTAATTCACCGCGCAGCGCACATTTATTTATTATCACTTTACGCTGCTCGCATATATCCACTGCTACGCATATTCTTCATCAACCCTTGACATGTTTGCATTTACACGTCTTGATTTAGGAGAACGTTTAATTTTCTGACACCTCATTTAACTTCAACAATAGTTGTTGTATAATATACTGCAAAATTAATTTAAGCGTATGCATAGATGCGCGCTTCTATTTTATTTCATCAAATATTTTCATTCGAATCAATTCTTTGTAATAGTTTATAATCACCTCTTCTATCGTCCCAAAACCGTTTCTCCACAGTAATCTTTTGAGATTCTAGGATAGTTCTAAGTGATACGGTACTAAATAAAATGAATTTGGTAGTTGTGGATCGATATGCACAGGATTTTTGGTGATAAAGTCACTAAGAATGAGTACATTGTGAGAGGTGCATTGTCAACGTTATGGCATTAGTCAATAATTTCCAGATTTTAGGCCCAAAATATCTTCCAAAATGATATTGGCAACTCTTTCGACATATCAACAAGTCCTGAATAGACATATTTAGAAAGCCAAGCACAATTTCTTTAGTTTTCTTAACGTCGGCAAGGGTTGATGCTCGTTCGAAGCGTCCTTCGTTTTCAAAGCCTTTTCGACTTTCTTTTAAATGATTCCACGATTGAGCATTGCTTTCTGACAAAACATGGTTCCAGAAGATGTTTTGCAAGATTCCGAATATTTCTACATCCAAAATTTCATTCCTCAAACAAACTTTAATGCAACTTTTTTGCTCAATATTGTAATAATCGTCGCACACACTTTTAGCGTCGTATAAAATTATACGTAAAGCAAAAACTAATGAATGTTTTGATGTGAAAATTGTTACAGATGTTTATTACAATGCTTACAAGTTATTAAAGAAATATAATTGATGTACAGCTTACTTGGGCTAATTAAATTGAACATTAGTCTTACTTTTTAAGCATAGTAGTAATTCATTTTAATGTTTCATGTTGTATCAATTGTTTTCTCTGGTAAAATTTCATAAGAAATAAATACAGAGTTGTATAAATGAATAACTGAAACGAAATTCCCAATGACTACAATATTTATCCACACTATACGTTTGTTTTTTAGCATGCATTGCATTCGTTAGCGCCAAATGTATGATTTCACGAGAATTCTTGACACCATCTTTATTTTTTTACGTCACTTTTCAAACAAATCCAGCACGTTAATGTTTTCGGCCACACGAGATCTTGTTATTTCATTATTAATTAGCGAGCAGCGCGGTTGAAGAAAATCTATTGTGTGTCTACTCTGATTCATATCGCTGCCTCCTCCATGCATAAATTAGATCGCGTACCGATTGAATGTTTTTATTTAAAATAGCAACAATATGGGGCGCGTATTTTCTATGCATCTACCTCTACCGAGCGCTGCACATAAAATAATGCCGATAATGAGATGAATTTATAGGCTGCTTTTTAATGATTTACAACGATTGCGATATTTTAATTGATACTTCTCTTGCAATATTCAGCATACTTATGCAAATGTTAAAATGTATATAAACAGGATTTTTTCCAAGTTGAATAAATCACTTACTTACATGCACCGTACAAATGGCTTATTATAAATATGATTTCTTTTTTATTTTAATTATTTAGTCGGGTAGGTAATTGTTTATTTATTTGTTTGTTTGTTTGAGTTGTGATTCATTAAATTAATAAATTCATATTTCTTCCATCTGGGATTTTTCGATTAGTGATAGCTATTTTCGCTATGAATAAGCGGCTTTAAATCTTAAAGGATAATCTTAACAAATGCGTTTCATTAATTAAAAATAATTTGTAGTTTAAAGGCGTGTAATTTAAATACTTGTCGCAGTTTTCACAAATCACTTTTTGGGTCTAAAAGGAAAGATAAGACCTACAGCGCCAAATTCTTCTGATTTAGTACAAATGGGTAAATCACTGAGGGGTTGTTAAAACTCAAATGTCTAAAATTCCTGTGAATACTTACAAAGTTTATAAACTTTAGAAAATTTCTCACTTTCCCGCACTGGAAAATAACACAAAGAAAACGTTTAAATTTAATTCAAATATAGCTACCGCAAAAATGTTTACACAAAAAGCGAATCAATGTTATTGTAAATGCGCCCAATGTTGTGAATGATTTATTTTTGCGAAGGAAATAAGAAGAGTATGGCGCTAAATTTATAGAAAGATAAATTTAATGGCGGTAGGGAGATGAAATTGTATGATTAAAAATTCATACCATTCATAAATGTTTGATTTCACAAAAATCACAATTGATTAAGTCTAATATTTTTGGTGGAAGTTCCATGCGAATTAGCGCACGAGGAATGTAAATTTAGCAAATGTAGTTATTGGGAATTTGTTACAACTAGTTTGTGCATGTACTTATAATGAAACTTTAATAATTAAATATATTAAGTGTGAATTTGGGTCTGACTATAAGATAAAACTTAGTACAATAGAATTAATATAGTTTAAACTAGTTAGAAATTTTATAAGCCACTTTGTTAATGATGTTCCTCTAATATGGAATTTGCGCGTTGCAACAATTTCTATTTATCGAATTAAAAACCAACTTAAAGTTTTAACAAAAGAAAAAACGAAGTTTAGAACAAAGCTTGCCAATCATTCTCTTTTTGAAGAACAGTCCTCTCTTTAATTATAATTTGAACAATAATTCTGTATGTTCTTGCCTATATTTCTTTGTAATTTGTAATATGAGTATAATATACTTAAAAAATATGAATATTTTTAAAGCAAAGGTTTCATTTATAACCATTTTGTCCCTTTTTGCTAAATTACTTTCTTATACATGTATACCTAACTGTATTATTACACATATCTACAGTTTCCAAGAAAATGATGCATGGTTTACTTAAAAAATGCCAAATTGTTGACTGTGTTTTTCAAAATTCGTATAAAAAAATCGTTTCGTCCTTCTTTATAAAAAATATAGTTGGCAACCCTATTTCGCACACATTATTTGAGTCAATCATCAGGATAAACTATAATAAATATACAATGCATCAGATGTAGTAATTAGATTCATATAAACTGTGGTATGCTTATAAAAACATACAAAAAATGATAATTTTCTACATACTGATAATGTCGGTTTTGTTTTGTAAAAAAATGCCATTTGCCTAAAAAAATTAGCCCACCAAGAGTCTATAATTTAAAAAATCCTTACGCTGTAAATGATTTTAAATCATTTTTTAGATGCTTATTTTTATATGCACGATTTTAATAATAAACATCCATAAAAATCGGTTAAAAATGTAACAATTTAATAGCAAGAAAATGATTTATTCACAGATGTAGGTATTAAATTATATTTAAATGCAACTGCCAGACGTTTTAAATTTAGACAAAACAATAAGTAGTAAAGAAGGCGGTCTTGTGTGTGTTTGTAAATCATTATATTCCAATTTTTCGATTTATAAATAAAAAATCGATTACGAATTTGAAATGTGCATCCATCTGTTGTATGTGTATGTATGTATTAACGGAAACGGTATGGCACATTTCCTGTCTGCAACATTTTCTATACGTAATTATTTACGTATTTTTTTATGAATGCCTCTCGTATATCAGGTAACACAATATATTTAAAAAACGCTTCATTTGCCATTCTTTCATATTTTATTAATAGTCTGACAGAACAATGAGAAATTACCTTGGAAAATATTGAACAATAAACGAACTCAACTGAAAACTTTAAAAAAATTGTTATTATAAGCGTTATTATAATTTCTGCCATTAACATGAGGTGAGATTTTATTTAATATTGCATGTATTTGATTTATGGTATATTACCACCGCAATTTTGCATGTTTGCACTTTAAAACTCCACCGGCTTGCTTTCCCAGTGGACGACGATGGAGTGGCAGCTGCATTCACACACAATTGTAGCAAATATTAGATACTGAAATCTTAAAAAAAATGTTATTATAAGCATTATTATAATTTTTGCTATTAACATGAGGTGAGATTTTTATTTAATATTTTATGTGTTTGATTTATAGTATTACCATCACAATTTTGCATGTTTGCACTTTAAAACTCCACCGGTTTGCTTTCGCAGTGGACGACGGTGCAGTACAATTCTAGCAAATATTAGATTTATGTGACAAATATTAAATCGAAGAAAATTATTTTTATTGCAGCGCAAGAGAGTAATGCGTTCTGTCAATTTACTATTCGACGGTGGTCTCGCGTAATAAAATCGCAAGAAAGAGAAAATTGTCAATCATCTTTATATGTGCTTTACAATTGCACATTTTGATTACATGGCGTATTTATTTTCATGATGATGATTGTTTCATCTTCTCTATATTTCCTAACTAGTATTTCGGTTAATTTAACACGTATCCACAATAAACTTTTAGGGTTATGTCATTCGCGTTTCTTTCGCCTCTTCTTCGTTCTTTCTTCTAGAATAGACTTTGTCGGCTCATTAAAAATGGAAATTAACGAAAAACAAGGGAGCGGTTAATGAACATTTTCTTAAATAATTTTTCGCCTGGAGCATGATTGAAATTTGAGACGTTCAAGGTAAATATTGCACAGGATATAATGATGCAATGAAACGTTGCAAAATTTCGCTATAAATTGTTTACTCAAATTGAATTATAATGTTTTCATTTGCTATAGCAGCACATTCATTTGATTGAAATGAAAGTAACAGGGAATTGTTAATATATATTGTTTTGCTATGAAATGCGGGGAATTTTGTATTTTAAAAGGCAAATGCGTAGTACATTATGTGAAATATTTCTTACATTCGATGAATTTAATAAATATATAAATATAAAACGTCTTAATTAATGGAGATATTAAGTTGCATAAAAAACAGGCAATTTTCTTGAGATGCTGTACGTAATTTAGTGCGTTTATTAATTATTTCCACTAAGAAGTCTAACATTTTCTCATATTCTAATTATAAAATGTAATTTAAAATTATGTGATTAACGAATCAGTAAATTAATGTATGCATTTTTATTAGAAAGAACTTATTTTTAAAATAATTACATTCATATATATATTTAGCTACTGCCTTTACGGCTTTGATCTTCAAAGTGTGACTTTTAAAACCAAAAACATGCACTTATTTATTTCTCTAAATATGCATAAAAGAAATAGAAATTATTTTCATAACAAAGTATGAATTTGTACATTTTCGACTTTGATCAACGAACTATAATTTTTTAATTAAATTTAATGGTAAGCCAGCAATTAAATAATGTGCCATTGCACAACTTTATTTGAAGTGTCTTATTTTTTACCATTTTAACAAGTAAATGTAATTTATTGTTGAGTGTAAAAAAGACAACAAGTGAATTACGCAAACTTCATTGTTCTGTATGCATAAGCATTTTTATTTTCATTTATTGCATTTTGGACAGGATTTCAAAAACCGCTACGTGCAATTCTCATTTTCAAAAAAATGCATTGTAAATAATATCAACATATAAATAAATAAATGTAGCGTGAAATTATCACTTTGATTAAATTATGAATATATTTCTAGCGGTATTCCTGCAATAGTATTAATGTTTAAATTGGAAAGAAATTGTGCACAAAGTTGCATTTATCGTTGTACGTGCAACTTTAAAAAATAGCGACATTACAATCAATAAATATGTTAATAATATTTATATTCGTTGTCAAAATAATGCAAGAGAAAATAAATTTTTAGTAGGTATAAATAAATTACATTTAGTGGCTAATAAACAATCTTAATTGTAAGTAAAATAAAATCTTAATGAACATGTGAAAATCTATAAACAGGATTTTTGCACCAACATACTCATATATAGCTAAAATTTCTATCAACAATTAGTTTTGATGCTTTTAAATTTAAAAATTCGTAAAAATATCTTTTGACGGGTGTAAGAACTAAAGAATGAATTATAGTGCCATAAGAAGCATTTTTTGAAATCAGCCCAAAACTTCTTCTTAAATCGTGAATATAGATAAATACTTACTAAGCAATTTTCTGAAAGACTTTCAAATATAATCAAAAATGGTTTTTTTATTAAATTTCAAACCTACAAATTTAGAATTGTGAGAATTGTTACTTATTTAACGTAAAAAAGGTTTTTTTCACTAACAAACTCATTGTAGCTACATTTTCCATTATCAGTTTTGATGGTTTAAAATTAAAAAAGTCGCAAAAGATATTGTCATATGACAGATGAAAGTACTATTAAAGAATATAATAAAGAATCGTGCAATAAAAGGCACTTTTTGAAATGAGCCTAAAACTTCATCTTGAATCGTGAATACAGTCAGGTACTGTACTTACTAGCAATTTTTGTTAGAGGTTGAATGTAGTTTAAATAGTAAAGATATAATTAAAGAAAAAAGACTAGTACGAAGATGGAGTTATTCGCTTGTAATAATTATGATATAATCAACAACATCACCATAGTTACTTAAAAACAAACGCTCTACCATAGTGACGATATAACACAGGCCTGCTTAGAATGTTTTCTGAGACAGATAGTATTTAGTAACATAAATTTAACAATGTCTAGCTTCTAAATAATATTAAAAATACAATCCATCTCAATTAAATAAAATTAGAATTACATTAAGACAGATAGTTAATATTGTTATTGACACAATACATATACATATTATGATTTAGTATGTTTTCGATGTAGCATTTTACCAATATAATCACTTAATTGACGTCTTAGAGTTTTCTATTAAATTAAAAAAAAGAACGTTGTTGCGCTGTAGTAATAGAATCTTAAAAGCCTATCTATAAAAGCCTCCATCCAACACAAAAAGATGTCGTCGCACAGGCAGAAAACGTTGAAGAATAATAAAATCTTTCTCTCGCGCAAGTAATTAATTGAATTCTTAACTAATTACAATGTGAACGTTGTCGCTCCATTCATTTTAATATACAGCAGAAGCAGCGCGACGTCGCTGTAAATAATATGCAATGCATACTGATTGATTGCTTTCCTACACATTTTCGTTTTAATTTATTCGAAAATTTACGAACATGCAACAACACACAACAACGACTAATTTTAGCCGGCTGACGAATAAACGCTACTGCTCCTCACACTTTGAAGTGCTTCTTCTTGGGAATAAAAAATAAGTGAGCACCATTAAATTCGGAGCGGAAGTGGAAACACTAGACTAGCTAGAGGATGCATACGCATTTTAAATTTAGCATCTGTCTAATAATTATAACTCATGTATATGATGATGATTTTGGGCGGGATATAATCTACTAAGTGAAATAAAACGCATTGCGGTCAGCTAGTTAATACACACTTTGTACTTAGTATATAGCAACAATTCACAGAGAAGATATATTTCGAGGCATAAACGCAACAACGCGATAATCATTTTTATTGCATATATTTTATATTCTTTCAGTACTTAAAGTTTAATTACCTAAATAACTATAAATTAAAATATAAATAGAGGATACTGATAAGCGCGCTAATCATTGTTATTGCAGTGTAAATTTTAAGCAATAATGTGAAAATTCTTCTTTCACTGTTTTATCATCAATTCTCGATGAATTTTAGAATTTTTTCACTGTTTTTCGATAAATTTCACTGATTTTTCAACATTTTTCGATTAATTTTAGTATTTTTCACTGTTTTTTCGTTATGTTTCGATGAATTATAGCATTTTTCACTGTTTTTTCATCATTCTTCGATGAATTTTACTGCTTTATTCAGCATTTTTCAATGAATTTTTAGCATTTTTCACTAGTTTATCATAATTTTTCGTTAAATCTCACCGTTTTTCAATATTTTTCAATGAATTATTACATAATTTTTCTATGAATTTCACTCTTTTTTCATAATTTTTCGATGTAAATGCACAAATATACAAAATTAATTTAAATAAGGAGCAATAAATTACATTAAAGAGATGGTAATGAAGAATAAGAATCAATTATTTCCTTTCTCACATTTCCGCAACCCAATTAATTACTAATTTATCGTATGCTAATTGACGAATTTAGTCGTCGTACCCTTTCATTCGAAATAAAATGAAATGTAACCAACTACTACGCACGCAGTCGGATTAGTCAAGTTTGTTAATTATATTTAGCGATTTAGTGTGCGGCGTAAAATATATGGCGGTCTTTAATAATAGGCGATGATGATGATGATGATTATTGCAATATAAAGTGATATAAAGGAAAAAGAAAGCGTGTGGTGTGGTGTGTATGTGTATGAAGTGTCGCTCAAGGGGCACGTATATTAAATTATTTCTGAGACATTTCCTACAACAAACATTTTTAGAACGCTTAACTTCATCCCAAGCGATACGTTTTCCCACTTTTCCCATCCGAAATGAATCTCCGATTCTAAAACCTTGGGGCTCTGAAATTTTAATCAACCAAACTGTCACCGTTCCGCCATTATGTATGATAACGAAGTGATTCCCTCTCCTACATCTTGATCATTTATTTAAACTAATGGGTATGAATTTGCAAAAAGATGTGGGGGAAACTTGACTTGCACATTTAAGATATACTAACATTTTTTCTCTAGGACTTGTATGCAAATATGTTCAAGATAAATTAGATGGTATATTTTAAGTTGTTGATGGCTTTAAAGACAAGTTAATTAATGACATTTCCAAGTTTTGCCGATTTTTTCCAGAGCAAATGTAAAACACACTCCATACTGTTTTGAAACATAATCAATCTAGCTAAATTCAGATGATTATTTCGTTCTTATGCGAGGTAATTAATTTACTATTGTCTAGACAAAGTGCGCTTGGGATCGTCTTTTTTACATCATTATGTTAATTAAATATGTTCAAATTTGCAATGTGCTAGGGCAAGTCAACTATTAACCGCAATGTGGTTATACTTTTCGTTATGATGGTAGTATGGGCTTAAAAAGTACAAAATACATGTATGATTTAATTATTGTTAGGTTTTTAAGCATTTGAGCAAGTTAGGTTGTCTCTTCTGTCGCTGTTTTGTAAGAGCAACATTCAGTGATCATTTTTTTGTGGTCGCAAGTTATACCAGGAGCCAAAATTCATTCTAGACTCTCCGTGGAGACAACACATTATTCCTGTACTGTACCAAAAGTCTATGATGAATTTCGGCCGTCAATACACCTTCTGACCGCAAAAAAAGATCACTGAATGTTGGTTATACTTGGTGCAAACAGAGAACGAAGCAGCCATGTTAAAAGGCAAAACAGCGACAATTGAAACAACCTAGCTGGCTTAAATGTTTAAAAACCTAGAAAAAATTAAACCACGCATGTGTTTTATATTTTTCAAGATAATACTATCATCATACGCTTGTAGTTACATTGCAAAAACATTTGATGATGCGATATGTTGTAATGAACAGTTTTCTTTTATAACCCATTTCTTCAAATTTTCGTTAAATTGTTTAAACAAGTAAAAGCGTAAATGCATTTTTAGTGTGCAATGGCATTGTTTTGTTTTATAGAGTGCAAACTAAAAATAAAACTAACTATAAATTACTTTATCTGTAAATATTTACATACATACAATGTATTTTACGAAACTTTGCATATGCTTCTTTTTTAACACGTTTTTTCTGTAATGGAACATTTATAATTTCTCCTCGTCTATATTTTTTTAATTTGTTGTAAAATTAACTCATTTGTGAGTGAAAGTCATTTCGCGCAATTTCCATTCTATTTCAAACTTTTTGACACATTGCTGGATAAGCAAATAATTAGAAAATTTCGCTAATTTCACACACACAATTTTGTTCTGGCTGTCTTTTAACTCAAGTAACTCTAACTATAAAGCGAAAATAATGCTAATAATAAATTGCTATAAATATTTTAATTTGCACCGGAAATTATACAGCAGAATTATTGTAACTGCCGCACGTATAATTACAAATAAGTTGAAATAATATATGTCAAACGCTTTAACGTTATTACGATCGTTCTTTTTTATGAAAACTGAAACGATTTTAAAATTAGCTTGAATGTCAAGCATTAATTACGGCAATAATTATAATTTACTTGTTGTATTGATCAAACATATTTTCTTTGTTTTATAAATAACTTTGCAGATGTAATTTATGATTATTTCGTAAGATAAATATTTATTCAAATGGGAGATATATTTAAGTGACCACAAAGTGGTTATGCTGGCTCTGTCGACAAGTGGACAGCAAGCCTTTATACAAGTTATAAATGCTAGCTAGCTAGAATCTTACTTTGCTTACCCTTTCTAAGTGAATAAATCATAAGAAGAGACACTCACCTGAAACAGAAAAAAGAACAGAATGCGTTAATGCATAGTCAAACAACATAAAAATGATAATCAAATTAACTTGTATTTAAAACGCAACATGTTAAAAAATGGATATTAAGTCTCATACTATTCGTACAATATCAGCGAAGATTTTGTTTATTGCACAAAAACGCTGATTTTGACTCGAACTTGGATTACTTTGCTAACAAAGGTAGCAGGATTTTTGCGAAAAAAAAAACTCATATTATTTTTCTATAGATTAGCGAAAAAACTGTTACTTCTTTATTTATCTACTAGGGTATCCTTTTGCCAGCGAAGTTGGCAAATTATTGTCAAACCAAATTGGAAACCAACCTTTGACTCCTTACTGTGAGTTTGACAATTATTTGTTACTATGATCTAACCTCAATCCTATGACCCAAGTTTTTTTATATTTGACAAGCATTTAGTGACTTTCGGTTGGCAATCTTTTAGGATTTGCGGCTAACTTCATGCATTACGGAATAACAGTAGCTTATTATTTATATAATGACTTTAGAATTGATTTTAATTATTATTCTATAATAAAATTAAAAAAAAAACAAAACAACAAAAAGTTAGATCTTAGTTAGAGTTAGTCAGATACGAAATATTATTTTGGGTAGTTAATAATTGTTGGCAGAAACCCTCATTAAAATATAATTACATTTAAATAAACACATTTAGTCTAACAACAAAGAAATATTAAATATTTTTTTATCTCCATTTACAATCGTATTTAGTTTTTGCGTGAAGAGATAGCGCTTAACGTCAGTGTAATTACCGTCAACATCTTTTCGAACAACCACAGCGCACGTCAAATTTGCAGTTAATAACGCACATACTACATTGCAATCGATAAAAATCTTTGAAAAAGCCAGCGATTTGCTGAATATGAAAGCAAACAATGTAGATAGATATCGCACTTCATTCATTATTGTTAAATAACCATCCAAAAACAATCATTTCATATAATGCTTCTGTGCAGGTTTAGAAAGTTGTAGATCAAACAAACTGACTGGGCATTATGACAAAAATAAATAAAGTTGCTTATTTAGAAACAAATTAATAGCGCTTATGCAATTTTGTATATAACATTTAAATTGCACCCTAAATGAATACTTGTTGTAAGCAGCAATTATCGCATTTATATTAATTGCTCCCGCACACGTCAATCATTTGTTAATTTAATTTTCTGTCACATGATTAAATCTTACTTTCATTGTTTCGTCAAACAAAAGATTATAATTTACACTTCCTCAATTTACAAGCCAGCCGCAAAACAAAAAAAACGTTGTGCTATAAATTAATGATGTTAAAGTGTTAACAACAACAATCATTATGATTAAAAATCTGCATGCAACGTTGCATATTTTCAACCTTTTGCTGGATTTTTCGTAATAATAAAAGTGAGTGGAAACTGTGCTAATTGTGATATTAATTTTACATATGTTACTTGGATTTGGAATAATTAAATCAAGCTTTATATTTATTTTAATTGCGCTATTAATTTATTTAGCATTTCTTATATTCATTAAATTATTCTTATGGTGCTAATTATTTTTGCATTAGAAAATAGTCTATTGATTTAGTCCTATAAAACAACACACTGCATATGTAAATGAAAGGTAATGTTTATTACAAGCAATTACAATAAATGCAGAAATAATGTTTAATTATTGTTATACTTAAAGAAAATTAATTGTTTTCTTGGTAAACAGAATAATAAAATGCGACTAGTATCAGTAACCTAAATATATTTGTTAAACTAAACATGTTATTCGTCCAAAGCAGCCTTAATCTTCTTCACTTAAACCATTTTCACGTTTAATTACCATCCAATTAAAATTAATATCATACATATATGTTAAATAAATAATAATAAATATTGATAGTGCATGTATGTAGAAAGAGCTGCATATAATCTATAAATATTAATACAAATATAATTTTTAATTTAAGAAGTAACTGTTACGATTTTGCCTTTTTTGGCGTGTCGATTCGGAACTATAACGGATATTTGAAATGTAATTCGTGTTTCATAACATAGAGACGATAAAAATGCCTTTTCTACGTTATTAGAGCTGCGGTTTTTGAGGTTTCAAGCTTTGCCTTTTAGTATTATGATTATGATTATGATTATGATGATTATTATTATTATAGGACAAATGATTGAGTTACAGTTTTAAAAGATGTTGGCATTAAATTTCATTTCCTCGTTTATTTAAAAAGCACTCGACGCGAAGAATATCTCTTTTTTTGGCTAAATAATTGTTTGTCAAAGGCATTGAGAATCCATTCACAACTTTTCACTTTAATAATTTGATATTTATTTTGTCAATAAAGAAACACTTGGAAACGTATTGTTATGTAAGTGATGCTTAAATGTGGTTTGCTATTATTAAAAAGTTACAATTGAATTGTGTATGTGTAAGTGTGTAAAAGCACTCGTTAAAGGTACTGTTAGGCTATAAAAATAATGATAACGCACTTTATGATAAGATGGAAATATGCCTGAACAAATTGTTTAGTTGCTGTCATAAAAAGTGTGGAAAAATAAACATACAGACACACACATATTATAAACAAATTTTCACTGTTTTTACATCTTTTTTCGGTAATTTTTTAGCATTTTTAGTGGTTTTTCATAATGTTTCGTTAAATTTCACTGTTTTTTTCACAATTTTTCCAATTTTAGCATTTGCACTGTTCTTAGACCATTTTTCGATGAATTTCACCGTTTTTAATAATTTTTCGATGTAAATGCACAGTAAATGCACAAATATACAAAATTAATTTAAGTTACATTAAAGAGGTGGTAATGAAGAATAAGAATCAATTATTTCCTCTCACATTTCCGCAACCCAATTAAATACTATTTTATCGTATGCTAATTGGTAAAAAAACTGCTAAAAGATGGAAATATGCCTGAACAAATTGTGTAGTTGCTGTCATAAAAAGTGTGGAAAAATAAACATACACACATCCGCGCATATTATAAAACAATTTTAAAACTTTCAAAATTCGCGCCACGCTAATTGATGAATTCATTTGCAGGAAATTTATGTGACAAAATAATTTATTAATTAGAAAATACTCGTTTGGTTAATTTGAATTGTAACCTAATGATAATTTATGGTCATTTCAGAAAGTTTAATAAATCTTTTAAGCGTTTTGTTCGACTAATTAATTAGCATTTTTGCAGCATTTGCAAAAAATTGTAAGTGCAACGTGTAATAAAAGAATTTCTCTCTAGTCGCTTAAATGTGTAATAAAACAATTCTGTTTGTGTGTGGTTTTAAATAAAAATATTCGTTTTATGGTTGACTTTATATATGTTATACAGCTTAAAATTGTTTCAAGTTGTTTAGTTTAGAATTTACAAGAAAATGTTTAATTAAGTTACAGTTAAATTCACTTTACTATAGTATAAATAAGTTTTCNCTGACTTTATATATGTTATACAGCTTAAAATTGTTTCAAGTTGTTTAGTTTAGAATTTACAAGAAAATGTTTAATTAAGTTACAGTTAAATTCACTTTACTATAGTATAAATAAGTTTTCACATCACTTAGCATCTTATTTCTATGACCATAAAATCGTGCAAAAAAGCAACATAATTTTATTTAAAATCCCAAGCGCATTTATCGGTATTCAAACAGTGTAGAAAAATTGCTTGTATTATTTATATTCTTCTACTGAGAAATTTTACAGCAATTTAAGACATTAAAACGTTGTTAGAAATCTTGAGTTGCTTAACATCTCATTAGAATTATATCATAGATAGATGATTCCAGTAGCGCCAAAAAAGTAAATAAAATAATGCACCTATTAAATGGGTCATCATCATTTTTAAAATTATATAAAATTACAAACTCGCAATTACCTATATATACTTTTTTTATAAAACATACCGCAGTACTAGGAAAAGTCAAAGCAGTTTAGAGAGAATCAAAATTTGTGGCTTACATTTATTACTGTATCACATAAAAACGAATTGTGTGTATAGTAGATCATATAACATTCAATTACACTATTTAAATAACAATTATTGTTTAAAAATAAATCTAAATTACAAAATCGAAATTATTTTTCTGTAATGTTATATAAAGCAGACAACATTACTAAGAAAATTTAAAGAAATTTAGAAAGAAACAAAAGTTATGGCTTAGACTTATTACTGGATCACAGAATAGTTTAAAAAAATTAAGTGTTTGAAAGATTGCAATAAACTGAAGTACAAAATAACACAATTATTATTTAATAAATAAGTCTACGTTAATTCTAATAACTTTAAAATCAGTGGTTTTCTACTACATCTTTAACAGTGTATTTTAACGAAAACCAATTTTTAGTCTCTAACAAACTCACAATCACCTTTACCTATATATTTTTTTATAAAAAGACATCACAGTTCTAAGAAAATTCAAAGAAGTTTAGAGAAAATCAATGTTATGGCTTTAAAACAACAAATGATGTGTATAATAGATTGCAGTGAATTGAATTACAAAATTTAAGTAACACAATTATTATTTAATAAATAAATCTACGTTAATTCTAACAAAAATTAAAATCAGTGGCTTTCTACTACATCTTTAACAGTGTATTTTAATCAAATCCAATTTTTAGTCTCTAACAAACTCACAATTACCTTTACTTATATATTTTTTTATAAAAAGACATACGAGTACTAACACAATTCTAAGAAGTTTAGAGAAAATCAATTTTATGGCTTTAAAACAACAAATGATGTGTATAATAGATTGCAATAAATTGAATTACAAAATTTAAGTAACACAATTATTATTTAATAAATAAATCTACGATAATTTCAATAAAACTAA
>JARJDW010006504.1:0-10050 GCA_030264715.1 Adinopsis sp. GC000173 | reverse complement strand
TCAGTCGTTTGGTAAATTTTTCTACAAGAAACGCCGGATTTGTGGGACTCTACAATAGATTAAATACACGCACACTGTGGACATTTTCACTATCTGTTGAAATGAATGCTCGTAAAAAGAATTCTAAATAAAATACTACTTTGACAGCTTTTAAATATTACAAGAATTCAAATGTAAAATATACACTCACTAATCCGGCTCATTGAGCCGTTTGGTAAATTTTTCTACAAGAAACGCTGGATTTGTGAGACTCAACAATACATTAAATACACGCACACTCTAGACATTTTCACTATCTGTTGAAATAAATGCTCGTAAAAAGCATTCTTAATGAAATACAACTTTGCCAGCTTTTCTACATCAATCAAAACAAGAGTTATAACTATTTTCCTTTTTTTATTTATAACACACGTAATTTTGATTTTAAATTTGTGAGTATCGGTGTTAAATATCTAATGTGCAAGGCATTAATTATCTAAACCACTCACAAAATTCTACATTAGATTGTGTGTAAATTAATATAGGTACTTATACACGATAAACTAATTAATAATAATTTTATGAGCAATTTGCGAGAGTATATACAATTTTAAAAGAATTTAGCATTTCTATTTATTCCTAAATTTCTTCTACGACAACCGAAAAGACAATTAAATCGATAAACATTTATGCGAATTTCTCCGAAGGTAAAATGCATGTAGATATAAACAATCATTAAACTTCATCACATTTCTATAATTTCCTTAAATGGACTAAACTGTAATGATTAATTTTAAATTTGTTGGCACACCTACCAAAAATATATATTCAGCCAGTAATGCAGGACCGGCTCTTAAAATTCTTTTAATGTCTGCCAACAAGAAGTTTAAGCAATTTTTATACAACATTGAGCTGGTTAGTTTTTCACATTTTTGAAATAATTTATCGTTTTCACTAAAATAAAAATTATAAAAATTGCCAGAATCTAAATTTGCATAAATTGTCATACATCTACATTTTAATAGAAATTTTGCTTCAAATTTTGAAGATGTCACAATGTAACCTCGGTATACGAGCCTATATTGAAAATTGAGGAATATGACAAAATTGATGGCTTGTCAGAGAGTCAATCTGAATCGTATACCGAGGAAAATTTGTCTCATCAAATCAAGTCTTATACCGGCCCTGGTTAGAAATATATACATAAAATGCTATTCTTTAATCCGAGAAAGAGTGGCCATTAAACAGCACAATTTCAAAGCTTTCAAATAAAATTGAATTATATATTTAACGTTTTAATTAAACTTTTAGCCATGAAATGAAATGCGCTCTATGCTTTATCGATGCATTACTTTCCATTGTTTTCGCACACACACACATATAGATAATAATTAATGAATTCGCTGCGAAATGCAATGTGTACTTACATGTGTTGTTGTTGTTGCTGTTTGCATCGATTGCAAAATAACATAAATTTTGTTATTTATTAACACTGCGCAACATTTTGAAATTCGCATGTAATTTACAAATGCGCCTTGATTGATAAGCAAGCGGCGTTTTATTTGAATAATTTTCAATTAAACAAAAAGCATAGATTATATGCCAATTATGCATCCAAGCACCCATACCGCTAATTGAAAATTGCACTAACATTGAACATTATCTAAACAACACAAAATAATAGAAATTTTTACATACAATTTGCTAAAAATGCACATTTGCATAATTTTATTCACATCGTATTAAGTGTCTGTGCTGCGGAGCATCATATCGTTAATTAAGATGCTATTTAAAGTTTTTCAAAGAATTTATTTCAATAATGTACTTAACTTACGATGATAATTACTGTGCCGATTGCAACATTCAATTAATCAACAATTACGGCAACAAAAAATGTTTTTTTTATTTAACATAATAATAATGTCTGCAAATTCAGCAAAGTTAGTGTGAGTTTGTTTCTATAAAAATTAATTTGTTTGAAAAATAATGAAATATTAAAGAATCGAAGAGAAAAATGTACCTAAAGAAGGATAAGTTCTTGTATTTTATTATTTTTCCAATAAACAACAATTCTAATATACAGCTACCATCATTTTTATTCATTAAAATACTTCTGCAATATTTGGGACAGTTTTGTCAGAATTTTACACAAAATGCACTCTTGCATAATTTTATTCACATCATAAGAGCCTCGTGTACCTACATCATATCGCTAATTAAGACGCTATTTAAATCTTTTATTTCAATAATGTACGATGATAATTACTATGTGCCGATTACAACATTTAATTAATCAACTACAACAGCGGCAACAAAAACTTTTTTTTTCTAGTTAATTTTCTGCGTTAAAAGATGTGTGTGGTGAGAAATGCTACAACACCACACACATTTTGTCTACAAATTACAATAGAAGTCAATATACACAATTAATTTCTAATATACCAGTCACTCTATTGTTTTATGAATTCTACTTGTGTTTTTTCGGTGGATACAAATTGGCGGATGTAATAAATAGGCTAGAGTGTGTTAAAATTTAGACTATACAGTTGCAACACATTCGTCGGCCGCCTTTATTTTCAAATTTATAGATGTTAACACACCCAAAATACGAAATGACTAATAATAAGAGCGAAAATATCAAAATGAACATCATTGTTATGTTGTGTGTGATTCAATATCAATTTTTCAAAAGAAAGAAATTATTAAGTTTCATTTCGCTGTCTTTTAATAGCACGATGATATCATATTTAATGATTTTTAGATCATTGTGTTGTAGAGGTACTTACTATACATTTTTATTGTAGATATATAATATCAAAACGGCTGATGGTGCAGTGGCGTAACTATACAGGATTGTCTTGACCTCCAACGAATTAATTTTGATATAAATTCAAATTATTTATAAGGGTTTTAATTGATATAAGAAATAAATCAATTCCAACGTAAAGTTTTGATAATACTGGTTGCTAATTAGGTATTAGGTATATAAGAGTTAAAGGACTTAAAATATATAAGATGTATGTATTTCTATAACTTCTTCCAACAGTTGCTTTTCTACCAAGATTTTGCAAGTCAAAATTAATAAAAGACTATTGAAAAGGCATTGTGATTAAATAATTTCGCTATACTAACAATTGAAGAACAAACAGGCTATAGTCTACTGGAAAGGGCCTATTTTTGTAAGAATTCGCTCTCAGAACGTTTCGTTTTTAAAGATTTTGATACAGCAGAGGTCAATAAATGAGGCTGAGCTTAGAATTAGCTAAATTAGAAAAATGGTACTGAATTGAAGGTGTAAGACAAAAAAATGGATTTAAAAAATATAACAAATAAATTTGCAGCCACGAAAAGACAATCTTAACAGTTTTTGCTATAAATACAAGAGCATTTTTTTGCATTTGGCCCCAAATTGTTTAGTTACGCCACTGGGCCGATGGTTTTTTATTGCCAAACATACTCTTATTAAACCAGTTGATAAATCATTAATAAAACTCTAAATTATTTATGATTATTTTTGTTACCATTGTCAAGAATTGTGCTATAAAAGACGAGGTTAGATTTTATAGGATATTTCCAATTTGGTACTTATAAATTGTGTAAAATGTATTGTTTTTTTATTGTTGTCTGAAACAGGAAATCATAATTCAAAGAAATCTAGACATAACGCACTTTCCTAGGATGTTTTTGAAAATGAATACATTCAGTAATTTATATTTTTATTAAAATTTATGATGTGTATTAGGTAGGAAAAATTGTAGAATAAAAAAAAACAATATTGTTTACTCACCTATAATATGTAGGTACTATGCGACAATTTACGTATTTTACTTAAAATTCCTCGACTAAGTAACGTATAATAACTTCCTAAATGTTGAAAATAGTTTTACCAATTATCCAATTATTCGTGACGCTGCCTGTATTAACAATCACTTAAAATACTGTTTTTGTAAAGTGTTATTGAATGTAAACATAACCCAAAAAATGCGTCCGCTTAAGATTTATTTTAGTGTTTATATTCGTCACTTACGTGAAATGTAAAATGTTTTGATTCAGATCATCCAAAAAGTTGTCTAACAGGTAAGAAAAGTCACCGCCCACCCTAGCACATCATTTACTGATAACATATATGTCTCAACAATTTTTTGCTAACATATTTTGCATATTAATTTGCTAAATTTTTTTTAATATTAGTCGTAATGCGGGATTTGGCTACATACACAAAGCTTAAGAAAGCGCGCTTAATTTAAAATTTCTCTAAAATTCTTCTTTTTTTCATCTTGCGCCGCATAATAAAATTTAGTACTAATTATAATAAACATAATCGTCGCTAAAACCTGTTTGCAACAAAAAAAACTACTTATATTAAAAGTGAAATTTTTGCAAAAAGGAAAAATTGCGAATGCGCATACCTTTAAATCAATATTCATAAGTAAATATTTTTTCCTTGTACATTGTTTAAGCGCGCATAATTTTCTTTTGTGTGCTGCGTATAGAAACAATGGATGGAATAAAACAATAATAATAAAAATTTAACATCTGATTAATTGATGTTGTTATATTGTCGGCGATCAAAGAAGCGAAGATGTCATTAATATTCTAACAAGCGCATTAAGCATTCGGTTAATTAATTTTTTGCCAATAACACAATGAAAGTATGGAGATGCACTGCATGGTATACGAGGTACAGTGCTGCTCAAACTGTAATGAAACATCATTTTTGTATTATCTCCGCTGAAAATCAAAGTTTTTGTCACATTGACATATAGTGCAATGATAGGAATGTTATCGTTAGTAAATGCAAAGTATAAATTCGAATACAGGACATTAAAAAAAACTAAATCACTAAATAAATTAAAGCCCGCCTTGTTTGAACTTTTTTGATAAACAAAATGTAACTCGTTTAAATTTAAATTTAAAAAAAGTGATAAGAAAATTCTAGAATATAATGCATTGGCTGATGCAAATTCAACCAATTTGTTTACTCTTGGTTCAAACTTTATCAAAACCATCATTTTCTATTATTTTGAAGCGATTTCTAGTCTGGTGCTAAAATATTTTATATTATTTTAATGCCTTTATTAGAAACAGTCGAAAATATGTACTAAGAACATTTTACATTGCAAAAATGTTCATAATATTGTCTTTAGCCTCACAAAAATTGAATATGTCACTAAACCCACTTTGAGAATCACTGGTTCAATACATATCATAAAATTATACATTCATAATTCACAAAACAAAAAATTAATTAAAATGATAAAGGTATGCATTGATAATAAATACAACACATCGAAAGTAGAAAGTACATCCAATATTTAAAATGGAAAATTTCATTTAACGAAATGAAACAAAAAAATCAAGTACATACAAATGAAAAAACATTACCTAATAGGGTAACCGTTAGCTTTTTGTGTTGATAACGTGCAGCATAATCAGAGTATATTAAATTGCTTAATTTCTACTACAACATCATATAACAAACAACATTTAAAGTATGTTAATGAAACGGTGAAGGAGCAACAACAACAACAACAACAGCAACTTGAACAGCAAGATGAAATAAAATGCATGCACGATTATTATTATGATGATAGTGATAGTGGTTGAAAATGTCAAGTCGCGCAAGACGATGATGATGATGATGATGGTAAGTAGTAGTAGTGCGATGAGCAGAAGCTGCGCCGCGGATGATCCCCACTAACGAAAAGTGCGCTTCTTCATCATCATCATCAACATCGCATCGCATCGCATTGAGGGGCAAAGAGCCTCTAATGTAGGTTACTGAACGTGGGGATTTAGGACGGCTATATACATGCTGCTAAAGACAACCAAGTCAGTACATTCGAAGTGCTTCATAAAAAACCATCAACATTGTTTTTAGTACGTTTTATTTTATAATATAACAATATAAATACAGGTGAGTGCAGTGAGCGCTTTAAATGTGTTTTTAACTAACCAAACAACAAACGATACTAACAAAATAACTGGCTGATGAGCGACTTTATTATAAATCGATCGTGCGTTAAATTATCCGCTCAATAGAGAATAATAAACCAAACCCTTTTTTTTGGCGAAAATTCGATCGTTTATTGTTATTTAACAAATAACTAAACTAATTGTGCTTGAAATAGATCTCTCTGCAAACAAATTTCACATACATTACATGGTACTCTCAATAACAGCAACACAACAACAGGTTGTTTTTTATTTACTATACTTCTACATTTCTCTTGGTACCAGTATGTGTTTTGTAATAATGTTTTAATTCCTAATTACACAACAGTAGTAGGTAGTATAAAATTCGGATATGATTAAGTGAAAATTGATTATGATTCACTTTCCTTAATTGTACATGCCAGAGTTGTGTTGTATGTATGTGCTCTCTGATTATTCGGAGTTGATTTAGTTTAAATTAGAGGGTCTTTAGCATCTCCGGCTCGGTACTGACCGTAAAAAGCCCCATTGGCCTGAGGTCAGTAAATGACCCAGATCTACAGGAAACGTAATCCAGGACAATCGAATACCAGACGTATATCGCCGTATAGAATACACTTGACATAAAAAAACCTGTCGTGCGCAAATATTTCGTAGGGATTTGAATAATAATTAAATCCACATATCCAAGTTTATCATGTCAGGTTCTAGGTCATACGTTCTTGATCGTTTTTGGTAGCACATAATCATTAAAGCAAAAAAAACAAATTCCAAACACTTATGACATCACACATCATCATCATCATCGATGAGGACGTATTTGGTAAAACAGGAATGTGTAATCCTGTTATTTTCATCGTATAGTAATAGTAACAACACTAAAAAGCACAAAGATTGATCTTAATTAAAATCAATTTGAATTGAATGTGATGCAACCGACAAACTTATGCAACAAGTTAAGATAAACACTTCCGTCTTAATTTAAATATCACCGATCGACTTCCTAGATTAGTTCGAAACCTCATCTTATTGCATACATTTTTCATTAATAAATATAAATGAAATTACACCTAGTGAAAGTGCTTGGATGTAAATATACATATACTATATATATAATAATAATTATAAAGATGCGACATGCACGAAGTCTCATTATAAATCTACCATACAAACTTTCTAATAATAATAATAATTTTAAGTTAAGGGCAAAATGTTATTTATTTATATTTCTCGTATTGATTGCGTTGTTGTATGTGTGCATTATTATTGTTACAGGTTAATATCTGCGAGATGCTGCTAAAGCAAATCACGCTCCTCATCTTCGGAGCCGCAATGGTCGTCGCGCAACGGCGGCTGGCTCTGCCCGATCCACGAAGTTGCGCAAACAGTAAGTGAACCTCAAAACACCATTCATTCAGCATTAAAAATAAATAAAAAAAAAGTACATACACATACAGACACACTCAAACAAGAGGAATTTTAATTCATCATCACTTTCTATTTAACTAATACATTAAATGAAATGCAAATCTTCTTGTTATTTTTGCCGTGTGTGTGTGCGTTGCGAGTCACGTCACGGATTTCGTATAGTCGGCCGTTTGCTTTCTTAAATAAATAAATAAAAACTAACTGTTCATGTGACATACTAGATAAATTAACACAATACAATGTAGGTACAGTACATACATGTACGATGATATTTTTGTGCGAAATGTGAATGAATAATATCTATATAAATATAAAATAAACCCTCTCGAATAAACCACAATAAATCGAACCGAAATACATATTAGTTTACAATGCTAAAAATATCTTTACCTACTTTTTCTGAATCACTACTGTACAAGTGAATATAAGTTCAAATGTGCATTGCCCAATATTGTATTGAAGTAGGTGTAGTCTGTTTCAGCAAAAGTGGCACAAATGACTTTTTTGAAGGTTTGCATACAATAGAGAGGTTGCAATAACACTTAAACAATTTATAGCACCCAAGTAATCAAAAAGATTTAGATAATATATTATATCTGCAATGTATTCAATTTTGCGATATTTGTTATTGCACCCTCTCTATCGTATGCAAACCTTCTAAAACGAGTCATCTTGGCCACATTTACTTTTAATAATACTATGAAAGGGATGCTTTGTGGCTTTCTTATAAATTTGCAACAGCTTTATAAAAAAAGCCAATGTGCCATCACCTGTGCTCTTGCTTTGCGATTGCCCAATCCAAAGCGTAATTAATCTTTTATTTACGATTAGTTTCGTAATAATTAATGATATGTTCATACATTTCATTATTATAGTTTTATCGTTTTTTATAGCTTCTATTAAGAATTATGATTGCTTTTTAACTCCATTGAAATTTTTCGTAATAGTGATGCAATTTTCCATGGGAATGTTCAATGTATGGTGATTATTACAGGAGTGCGTCATGCAACGTACAGAGACGCGCGCGGTGTGACACATTCATACTTCTTCAGCTGGGAGCATCAGCCGACGCGAGGCCTGGAGGTCGATTGGCTCGATGCGCGTAACATTTGCCGCCGTCATTGCATGGACGCCGTCTCGCTGGAGACGCCCCAAGAGAACGAATTCGTCAAGCAGCGGGTGGCGCGCGGCGGCGTTCGCTACATCTGGACGTCGGGTAGGAAGTGCAATTTTGCCGGATGCGACCGTTCCGATTTGCAGCCGCCAAATGTGAACGGCTGGTTCTGGAGCGGATCGGGCGCCAAAATCGGACCGACGAGTCAACGCAATTCGGGCGATTGGAGCCACACTGGAGGCTATGGCCAGCCGCAGCCAGATAACAGAGAAGCTGCACAGGTTGGTGATTAATATATTTAAGCAGTCAATGACCTTAAAAATAAATTTAAATAACAAACAGTTATTCAATGCCTAAAGCGTGCAAATTAAAAATTTTAATCAATTTCTTCTTCGATTTTAGGGCAATGACGAATCCTGCCTATCTATTTTGAACAATTTCTATAATGATGGTATTAAATGGCACGATGTCGCTTGCCATCACGTCAAGCCATTCGTTTGCGAGGACAGCGAAGAATTGTTAAACTTTGTGGCATCACGTAATCCCGGAATTCGCCTATAAAACACAGTCCATCAATGAATTTTTTTAATTTATTTAATTATTTTTATACAAAGCGTACCTTAACCTGTAAAACCATGTTTTATGGATATAGATAACACCCCCCGCATGTGAATATTATGCTTCCATTCCATTTTTTGTTTATATAGAATAGAAGAAACAAACCAAGCCAACAACTCTTTTTTTATTTTTAAACAACTTTCTTTTTAATATTATTTTATATAATTTAAATTATACAAATATATTATTTTTTATTTATACATGGAACATTATTTATTTTATTACTTTATTCTCTTACATATATATATAGAAAAATAACATTTAGCCAGCCATCAGGATTGTTCTTGTTCTTATAAGTCTTGTTACATTATTTAAAAGAAACTTATTATTTTGTGATTTTTCACTTTTTATTTTGAGACTTTGCGACATGCTTCGACTGTGTGTCATTGTCAAGCCCAGTCAAATATGTCGCAGAGTCTCAAAATAAAAAATGAAAAATCACAAAGTAATAAGTTTCTTTTAAATATTAAAGTTTTTCAACAACACAGCCTCCACTACAATTCAACATCTTATTACATTTAAAATGTCCGGCTTACATAAAACATTTTTTGCATTAATCAATTGCAATATCAAAATGTAGAAATTGCTTTATGCAATCACAGTCATTATCTACACTGTAATGCAGAAAAAAAGGGTAAAACTGCGAAGTGCTTAGCAGTCTTATTACTTGTTTGGACATTGATTAACAGCAATCAATCATATAAACATCGATCAATGAATGCATTTCGCATAGAACTAATGCAATATAAATTATTGGCATTAAAATATTTATGATGAATGTATAGTATCATCCATAATAAAACATTCACTGTATGTTTAGACGAAATCGTTATATAATAATACATATAAACATGTATTTTGATATTAGGTTTGTTTTTTATTCCACTGAACATGAACATATGTTCATGAACATGAACTTATGTGCATGAACATGTTTCCTCTATGTGCCGTTGGTGCAGTGTGGCGCTGTGATAGTT
>JARJDW010006502.1:0-80270 GCA_030264715.1 Adinopsis sp. GC000173 | reverse complement strand
ACACGGTGCAAACTGTCAAAGCTGTCAAATTTGTGTGCATGGGGAATAAAAAACAGACAAACTGCACAAATTGTGCATGTTCATGAACATTTTGGAATAAAAAACAAACCTATTAATTATTGCTCCAATGCATTAATAATCGAAAGTTAATTAAGATAGCGAGAATTTATCATTAAAGTTTTGCAAATGCTGGGATAGAAACATATTCTTATAGATATCCATTAATTTCATTTCTCACCAATAATTAATAGCGTCTGCAATTTATTAAAAGTCTCATCTTCCTTATTAGAAAACAGTCAATATTTATCTATTAATTGTAGGATATAATAAATATTAGAACATGTTATGATTACGGCACAGCAATAAATTATTTTCACATTGTATGTGAACTTGATTTTTGTGATATATTATCGAGATTTTAATTGATGCGTTAGTTGACATAGAAATGTTGTTATAGCAAGTAATACACGTATATCTGTTAAGCATTAAGCAAAATAAGTGATTGAGACTTGATCTATCTAGGATTCCCATTATCTACAACTGGAACAGGACATAGACGTTTATCAGTTGTAATAAGAACCACATAGGTGCACTTACGTATTTCAAACACATTTAATCAAGTACAATTGCATTCGTTACATTGCAGTTTTACATAATACACCAGACGGAGTTTATTGATCGTAAAATTATTAACAAGATATGTTTGATTTATTAATTTTATAATTAATAAGCGATAAATTTTATTATGAATAAAACGCTTTATTTGAGACTTTAGCAAATGTTATACTTTCTATATATGTGTGTATTTATTGTGTTAGGTTGCAGCAGCAGAAAAAAATGTCTAATGTCAAGTAATGCGTTGGAGGGAACCACTCCTTTCAATAAACTTATTATCATACAGACTTGCCCTACTGACATTACATAACTGTATATAACGCCAGACAACTCTTGGTATTGAAGTCTCTGGCATTTTTCCAGCGAGCCTATTTTTATGTTCGTAAAAACAATAAACAAAATTGCATTGTACCCGAAAATATTTGAATTTAAAGCTGAAAGTTGCTTTGTTGTTTACGAGGCCGTCTACTATTTTCGGCAATAAAATTTCTAACAACAAAACATAAATTTTATGCTGGATATAAAAAATATTTAGAGCCTTAAATTAAAATTAGATCTATCGATTACATTTGCCAATTTCATTCTATAAAATAGTGATCGTTAAAGTCTATTCCCTATACAATAAATAAGCAAAAGTTATTCGTTTAAATGTCATTGTAAACTAAAAAGTGTTACCCAAAGTTATTTATTTCAATACCACACTTTTTAAAATCAATCTATCATTGCGACAATAAACTTACATAAAAGTGGTAACAATTCTTAAAGATATTTTTCGTCGTAAAATCATTCACTTTAAAATCGAAACTTGTTTGTGTTACACGAATTCAATTTTACGAACTATATAATAATAATATTAAATTCATGTGAAGAAAGTGTAAATATTTGTAAATATGATTTTTATGAAGATTTTATCTTATAATTTAATTTTTCTGAACATTTTTTATAAGCAATATTATATAAAAAATCTATTGCATAACATATAAATAGTTTTTGTTACATTTACAGCTCACAACGAAATGCAGTTATTCTTTTGTAAATACATTTTAAGTATTCACGATGACTAAGACTAGAATATTAAATCCAATCAAATAAATATTTATCATCCACCGTTGAATTGGTTTCTTTTTCTCTTGTAAAAATCATGACATTAATTGGCATATCTATGCACAAATCATTTGCCACCTTTCGCTGCTGATTAGGCGTGGTAATCACGAAAAGATGATGAAGAATTGAATTTACATATAATTTCCTTTGTGCGTTGATATAAATCAATGTCATGTTATAATCTGCTTTTATCACCTTATATATTATATAGAATGAAAAAAAAACTAAATATCAACATTAGCATCCATTCTAAACTCATCATTAATTAATTATTTATATTTATAATTAACGGCATTGGTCGAAAAACGTGACAGTTTTATATATATATGTGGATATATGTTGCAGTTCGAACGTGATTTGAAATTTCATTGAACACCATCTCGTGTAAATGATAAATAACAAATGTTGCCATTCTATTTGTAATTGCCGACAAATATTTTTTAATCATCGACAAATTATTCGCTTGACAATAGAAGGAAGTCAATCACAACAGCAGCAACAACAACAACCAGCAACGTCCTTAAAAATTTTAATGCAATCAATATTAATTATAAATTTGAGTTCAGCACACCCACTCACGTTTTATTTATTACTGTCAAATGTTGAGCACTATATAGTGCGTAAGTAGAACGAATACGATTTGTATATAATTACTGTTTTTTATTTCAGTTTGAAATACGAGCAGCAGTTTGGAATATAACGTGGAAATAAAGTATCCGGTTATAGATAGAAATATAACGTGATTTTTTTCTAGCCAATTTTGTCTTGCATTGAATTACCGATTGGTGAAATATGTGGTAGATGAATTTGCCCTTGTATGTAAGAAATTCACCATCGCTAAACTAGGAATAACCTCGATTATGCTTCAGATGGTAAGTGTAGGTGTGCCAATTGTTCTTTCATTCAGTTCCATTAAATTTTAACCTCACTACTGGCGATTTGCCTCATACCTTTCAGTCCTTATAGGAAATGTTTAATTGCTCTGAAATGTTTTAACATTTTCTTAATTCATCATTTTGTAATTACAATTATTATTGTGTGGAGGAGAAACACCGCTTATTATTGACATGTTCTTAATTTAATTGTTTTATTTTAATGCATAAAATTGATTAAAATTTCTAAATTAATGACATTTAGTTAATAATAGCTTTACTATACAAAGAAATAATTAATATTGCAAAATTTATTTGCACAATTTTCAATTAATTAGTTTTTCTATTAAAATTTCTGAACTAAAATGTCTCTCTGACTATTCGAAAATTTTAATTAAACCTACAAGGTATTGGAAACGGTAGTTAAAAAGTAATAAAAAATGGTGTGCACAATCAAATGAAAAGTTTCTTATTATTATGGAAAAATTTACCAAAGCCATGTAACGTCATCTTAGAATTTAAACTATTTAAAATACTCATAATAATAAAATTTGTAATTATAAGTACCATAATAAATTAGTTATTCTAAAAATTTTCAATAATTTAACTTTTTTATTTGATTGAAACAAAATTAACTAGCATAATAAGTGTATTTTAATTTTTTGTATAAATAATTTGTAATTTCCTATAATGAAAGCGTAAGTAGTGTAAATCAATCATCTTTTCTACAAGATAATGACAAAACTACCTGCATACTATGTACCACAAATTATTTACTAGTTGTGTAAATAAAGGTGTGTCAGTTGCCCAAAAACATTCCATTAATCAAACAATTTATTAATTTTTCCTTGTAATTAAAGTGCATTATCAACAGAAACTGGTTGGTGGCAATTAAAAATGTTGAGATTTATTCAAAGCATGTCTGAATTAATTTTTGCCTATTCGACAAATGCTTCGATATAAAAACATTTGCATGAGGAAGCATGAAGTAAAGTTATAATTGCGTTTACAGTTTTATAGAGATTTTTTATAATCAATTTTTATTTGCATATATACGTTAAATGTAAAAGCGAAAGTGCAATGATTTTATTTCTCGGCAATTATGAAGGTAAGTGCCAAGAAAGAATTCAATTTTATAAAATTGTATGCCATCTTGTCAGCGTTTGATACAAAATTAATGTTAAATTTATTGCATACGCAATGTACGAGTATTTTCAGTGAAAGTATATTATTTATTTTAATTTTTATTGGAATTTGTCAGGTTAGGATGCCATAGTGCATTAGAGGAAAAGTTTTTTTCCCTTTAATTATTATATTCCATAGAGAAAGATTAAATGATAAAATGTTTAGCATTACATAGTTACCTAAATATTTCTAATTTCTTTAGCAATTTAGCGTATTTACCTGCACACTGCTGCAATTATATGTTATTTTTCTACTTTGTGAGATTTCAAACGTGCTTTATCTAATCCAGTTAATAACAATGTTAAAAAATCTTTATCTATGCTAGACGTAACTACCTAATAATTAAATATCAGTATATGTGTACATGTTATTAGATAATTAATTTAAAATGTTTTCTTGGTTTTGTTTGGTAAATTGCTGGCAAATGTTTATGCAACACATTATATCGAGGCAGTAATTAATTATAATGAAAGATAAGCCACAGAGATAAAGATAAATGAAAATTCTTGTCGAGCCAATAAATTTTGCAAACATTTCTTCTTCCAGCATTAATAATTACCTATGTATGTGAAGCAAACCATTTGAATATTATTAACATTAATATTAGGCATAATTACGATGTAATTTAATCCGAAATCTTAATGATGCGAAATAAATTTCATCGATAAATAGGTGTCAGTCCTCCACACAAAAAATGCTAATTTAGAAACAATACATTTTCAACCACGCATATGCTATATTGTTAATTTGTCATGCTTAATAAGCAATTATTATATCAAAGCTGTGGTTAAGCTATGGACAAATAACGCTGAAATAATGTTTATATATGCTTTATGATAAAATGATTGTAGATTTCAATGCTAATTCATCTTTATGGCATAGAAATTTTCATCAAATTGCAGTACTAAAATTTTATATTTACACATTTCGTTCATGCACACAACACTATCCACTTGTTTATCTACGACAATAAACATTTAATTATTGATATTAAAGCTTTCATAACTTATCAAAATGTTTTATTGTTACTAATATAGTATCACCTTGTTGAAATTAAGACTGCAGCAAGAAGCGGTTTTTGCGCTCAAAGAAAGTAGACGAACGACATTCTATCTATACCTTAAAGTGTAATTTTCAAATAAGCTTTAATTAAAAGCGATTAAAATATAAGGTATTTTTATGAAATGCACCATTATAAATGTTTTTTCATCGATATTACAAAAATGCAGTGCATCAAAGAAATATAATTAAATGAAAATTATAGCCTAACGATGTTTAATTATTTAAATAAAGATGAACAAATTAATTGCGGAAGAAAATCATTTCATTATTACAGACTTACAGATTAATTAATAACATTTTCATACACAGTAGCAACAATTAATTAGAAATTTGTATATATTAAATAAAAGTTTATTGAATTATTTATTCAAAGAATTACTTTACTTTTTGTTTGTAACATTAAACCATCCTTAAAAACCGTTCATTGTGTATCTTTCATTTAGTCTTAATTATAGTTTCCGTGTAATTGGTACTTTAAGAAAACGCTCCATCTAAACAAAATAAAAGGATTACAATGGTTACAATTATTCTTAATCTAGATGGAAGTCATCATCCGATTAGAAGCACTTTCAGGAAAAACTGACTATTTTTTTGTTGCGACACTCTTTCTACTTACTCGAAACAATCAAATCAAATTAATAAATTTCATAAATCGCTTTGCTTTCACTAAAATTGTGAACTATGTGAATTGAGTTGCAGTTATATAAAAAATCTTTGTTAAAGCAAATTTCTTTCAACTTAAATTTTATACATTAGTAGATACAGTTAGAATATTTTAAACAGAAGATAAATAATTAATGTAATCCGACAATCTTAAGTATTATCGTTGATGTAATCAAAATGCAAACTGCATTGTTTGCAAAAAAAATGTTTAATTGTTTAAAGGAAAATCATGATTGTAAAAGCAAGTAGGAAATGTAGTTCACATTCTGTGAAGAAAGCAATTCATTTCTACATAAAATTGTTGGAAAGATAATAAAATGCAGGCATTAATCTTAAAAAATCAACAATAACAATTGCGGATAATGACATTCTAGCCAAGTCCATGTTTGCTAAATGTCAATGGATTTTCTCATATTCAACCGCAATGCAAAAATCAAAACCGCAGCGAAATTATATAATTGATAAGTAATATTTCCTGATTAACTTCAAAATGTATGATTACACTAATAAATTTATTTGAGATGTGTTGTGGCTGGAAGCGACAAACATCTTAAAAATTATTGCAATAGTGCGTTGATTAATATTAATTTGCTCAAAAAAGCTCAAATAGAATTTTGTAAATATACCTTCGAGTAAAAATTTCTTCAGAAAAAACGTGTTCCACAGCAATCATAAAAAGTTATTAATCTTTGAAATAAATCATAACGCTTTACTTTTTTCTATGAAATGAAAATTAATAAATTTTTAAAGTGAGTTTATTATTGTTATTAAGGCAATAAATTGCAACATTTTCGAGGTGTGTGAATGCCGCGGCTGGGGAATGATTACCATGATTTTTTTTATTTACTGAACTGAAAATATTTTGGTCACGATGGTAATTTTTATTCGTTCGGGCAAAAGCGTGCGCGTACCTCTACGATTGGTTTCACAAAATTAAAATCTATAATCGACGGTTTGATGACGATGATAATGTGACAGTATGATGGATTCATTATAAAATGTTTTAATGACCTTAACATTTTGCGAAGAAGCAAGTTGTGTTGGAGAGTTGTTGCAAATGTTAAATGCATTATAGAGATGTAGAAAAAGCTGTGAGGATTGAAAATGTCGAGTGTCAGTTGTTGGGTGCGTTCCGAAACATATTTTTATTAATCTTGATATTAGTCATAATCAGGATGAAATAATTATATTATTCTAATAAGATTAATTTATTTTATAAAACAAATATACATAGAATCTAATTATTTTTCGAACTCATTATAAAATTTTAATTTGATTATTAATTTTTTAGTAATCATAATAATGATAATTAAAGTTAATCTAATAATGTAATTAACACCAATAAAATAATAACTCGGCTGATTTAAATCTATACACAACTATTATTAATATGTCAATTATTTTAATTAAAATGGTTTATTTGCAAATAAATTAAAAAAAACTGATTAGAATCTGTGATCAAATTTTTATTAAAAATGTATTATCTAATATACAACATATCCTAGATAAAATTAAATTAATTTTGAAATGAATTTTAGTCTAAATTTGTTAACATTATGTTAGTACAAAGAATGAAAATTAAACGAATCGCATATAACCCACAATCAATTAATAGCTTTGAAAACACTAAGTATGTTTTCATGTAATAAATATTCTATTAATATGTTTTACAGCATGTTTGGGTTAAATTTTACAGGAAGTGCAATATAAAAACCTCAATTATTCAAAGTGCCATAATATTTAATACTTTCAAATCCATTTTAATACTTAATAACGATTAAAGAGTTTTAACAATTAGAGATGTTTTATTAAAAGGAATTTTAATAGCATAAATTGGTATTTTAATTACTATTGTAAATTGAAGAGAAAAGAAACGATTTAATAGATTTAAATGATGGAATTCATTTTTCTAAATATTTTAATATGAACAATAGAATACATTATTCATTGCAATATAGGTGCAACAATGAGTTCATGCAATGAAACAACAACTACACAACTACAACATAACAACAGCAACGAAATACTTGTTTTTTTGTTTCTTGTGCTAGTGCTGCTTATATAAATAATAATTATTATTCATACCAATACAAGAGAGTAAATGTAGAATAAATGAAAAAAAGGGACACTTTTAAAGCCGTTTAATTGGCAATTGTTATCTTATACCTTGTGGATATTGCATATTCAATTAATGCATTCGTGTTATCACAACACGAGAATCGTATGAACAGTAGAAGTACGTTTTTTTCGTTTTATATTCTAACCTTAAAGCAATTAAGCTTGACATTTAAACATATGCTTTATCATGTTGTTTGTTGATTAATAATAAAAGCAAGAGATAAAATTGTAGGGAGAAAAAATGTGCATTTGAATTGCATGAAAATGTTTAGATACGATGCAGCCTGTCAATAATATTTCCTAGAAATTTTAATGGGACTATAAACTAGATTTTCTACTATAAAATAATTAAAATTTCAAACGTTGTTAATGGACTAGACCTGACTTTATACAGTAGCGCACAAATATAGACAATTTGGGACATTTATCCACTTTCCATCAACCATCTCAGAAGCTAACTGTTTCTTGCTCCATGATGATATTGAAAATAAAATATATACAATATTTTCAATAAATTTATTTTGCATAAACTGCTTTCATTTACTCTCTCCTCTAATTGAAATTCCATTTAATTGCATTTTGAAAATTATGCAGCCAGGAAATTATGCGATGAATTTAATTATATAAGTTGCGACTGTTTTTTATTTAATAAGTTTGTCATTGCTTGTGGTATATTATACGATAATTATCCTTCGCTTTATCCGATGTCAATACATCGTAATTTACATTTAATTAGATTATTATTCAACGCAATTAATTGTCATATACAAGGAAACTTGAATAAATGTGATGTAGCACAGAAACAACAATTTGGCAGAAAAAACTCTCAGTTTCCAAAACTCATTAATTACTAATTTTTATAATAAATTAAGTATAATTAAATTACTGCTACCTAAAAATTTATATCACACAAAGTAGGACAAGATCCAACATCTTTGTTTCATATTTATTTTTCAATTTCAAAATTATACTGTAGTAAAATTTATAATGTAAAATTTAAAATAGAAACTTGAAAAATAATTAAACTTTCTTAATTAATTAACAAATTTTGTTGCGAAAGTGTTGGTAATTTTGAACAAATGTTGTAGGGAAACTGAAGATGAATATTATAAAATATCATTTATATATTGTTAATATTACAATATAAAAATATAGTTAATTTATGATATATTCCCATATCGTACGCTCGAAGGTATAAAAACTTAAATTAGTTATCAGATTTCTAAGAAGTCCCAATTGTATAGGCATTTTCTTTAAACTAGGAAGTAGGAAGCAGAAGTAATTGTTGTATAGTCATCAAACCTTAGAATAATCAATCAGCGTTAAAAGCGAGAATGTGTTATAAATTTAACACATGTGATTTTCGTTGTTGTAAAACACTTTTCACTGAATTTTCCTGAAAGTGAACAGTCGATGTCTTCCTTGAATGCAACATTTTAAAGCGTTAAAATTTAAAAAAGATTTTAATTAAAACGATTTCCACTTAAAATTAATGATTTGCAAGAAAATCTCCGTTTAACATAGAAATCTCATATTTGGCTTTGTTTTTTTCGTTGTGGGATACTATTAAGTATTATTCCATAATTTAACGGATATTAAGATGACAGTTTCCAATTAAAATGGACAAAGAAATTTCCCGTTAAATATTAGCTGTATGGAAAGCAAATACCATAAAATATAAGCGATCTTAATTACCAGAAATTTATAGTCAAAGAGATTTTCATCGAATGTGACAGGAAAACTGAGAATCATCTACAGCGCAATATTTCATTTTTTATAGATAAAATATTAATTAAATAAAATTGCACTACAATTATTACGGTGAAAACTATAAAATGCAATGTATTTTTATAATACTTTCATAAAGAAAAGTGAATTGATTTAATTGCTAAATTCAATAATACTGTTTGATAACGAAAACCATAAAAATGCGAAACAATGCTTTCAAGTTTTCCTTTCCGTATTTTTAATAACATAATGATTTTGTTAACTCAAATACGATTGGCATTTAATTAAGTTTATATGGAAATTAATTAAATATAAACAAATAATATATATTATAGTCAATTATGTGCATAAATAATTTTATTGTTGGCACTAAAACACGCAATTTCAATTTTTTGTCTAGGTATATGTAATATAGTTTGCCAAGTTTTTGTCAATATATTTAAACAATGAATGTGAAGTTAATTAAAATATAATTGCTTATTAAATAACATTTTATATGTTAGTTTAAATAATGTGTAATAAACCAAAGTGGTATTGAGGAAAAAGAGAAAAACTTGGCGTGTGCAAGTTGCATTCCAATCGTTGTAAATTGCTTTACTATAATGTTTTATGGTGCAAAAAAGGACATGCAAATATTTGCATTTTATTGTAAAAAGATAGTTGACACTTGTTTGTGTATGTGCAGAAAAACTAGATTTCATCTTTGAAATATGAATAAATGCAATATTCATATCTACTTAAAGGCCATTTTCTAGATTAGTTCGTCATTTTAATGTGTGGATAGCGCATGGAATAAAACTAAAACGTCAATAGACATGAAGGAATTTCAGTTTGAAATCTCTTCATTACGTCTAATGTTTATTTAAATTGTATTAATTTTATATTACGACTTGCTGCGAAAAAATTTACCATTAGATCGTTTCGCATACTTATTGGAGCATTTTATTACTGCGCGGACTCGCGCTATCAATATGAAATTGGCAAGTTATGTTCTAGTAAATGATAAATTATACGTGTGCTTTGATAAAAATGCATAAATAATTGTCCATGCGCGTAATTAAATCTTTTTTTTTTTCAAATAGATTTCATCATAAATTCTTTACGTATTTATGAATTTGTATGCATTTCTTAGATCTCGATAATTACGGCACTATACCACGAAAAGCAATAAAACGAAGAAGATATTTTAATAAGTTCGCAAGTATGCACTTCTACAATAATCACGCACGATACAAAAAATGCGCCTCTTTTTCTAAATTTATGAGTGAAGTACGCTTCACACCTTTTTCATAATTTATGTGCGTTTCCACGACAAACAAATGTTATGGTATATTTATTATGTTAATAGATTTGCTTTTTACTTCTGTTGGTAGAGAATAGAGGAATATGCAAACGATGATATTTTTGCAAATTATAATGGTAATTAAATTCTATATTTAATTGCTTAATAAAATTATTTAAAATAATTGAATGTTAAACTGTAAAATGATATTAAATTCGCACCTTATTTTATCGTAATAATCATAATAAATGACAAAAACGCTATTATTTATTTAGAGATTATGCTAATATGGTAGTTAAATAATTGGATATTTGAATGGAAAAATAGTTTTATTTATTGGAGATAAAAATGATAATTGGTTTGATTGGTCGCTAAACGTTTCTTCGAATTACTATTAAAGCGCTAATAATAACTGAGACCGAGTGTTTCGAATACACAGAATTATAACATTCCGTGAAAAATAAAAATCAAAAGTTATATATTTACACCAGCCAGCATATGAAATAAATTCCATTTTCGTCAAATTACTACAACTTTAAATATATTAACGTAGACAATAAATTTCGTTGCCATGTTGGGCATTTTATTGAAATTCCTGAAAATGTAATATTCACTTTAAGGACTTTTTAAATAATCAGTAATGTATTAAAAAAGTTATAAAATAGAAATTTGTGGTTAACTGAAATTTATTACTCCTACTTTTAAAGTGATAATATTTTCAGATGGTGGCAATTAAAAGTTTTATTTGCGTTTAGCAAACACTAATTATTATTATTGTAGAATGTAATCATTCATTACAACTACACATGTGATAACAAGATCATTAATATTTAGCAATTTGCCAACACATTAAAAAGCTTTTAAAGTTGTATTAATGCTTTGGTAAAAAATAATTAAGGTCATCGGTTTCATTCTGCACTATTTCTTGAAATATCAACAAATAATTTGAAAGTATCACATTTGAAATTATAATATTGATAATTTTATTAGAAATTTTTTCAGTAGATGTTGTTATAAAGACAACAAGGTGGAGGTTGAAGTTCTTTACTTATTTCTTCACTCAACACCTTTTTTCCAAATAAATATTTATAAAATATTATATATTCAAATCATCAATTGCAATTTCTATTTCAGTATCTGAATTTTAGCTTAATCAATTATATATTATGCGCGTGGAAATGTTAATGAATCAAAGTGAAATCGTCAGTTTATCTGCAAGTAAGTACAAACATAAATTGGCACTGTTAAAAGACATTACTAAACGCATTTTTCTAGCAATACTACTTCTGACCTTAATCTTGTGATAATAAATATAATCCTTTTTTATCAGTAAAAAATTTATACCCATACTGTGACAGCACACATGTATGACAACTTAATCGCATTTAAATGTCGTCTTCGCTAATTTTATATTCACGCGCATAAATTAATTATTTTTAAAGGTTTGATGATATTTTATCACACACTGCCTTTTTCAATACAGCGAATGAATATTATATTTATTATACCTACCTACCAGAAAGGCCATCAATCTAGATAATTATAAATATCCTGATGCTTTAAATTATTAATAAGATTATGCAAGAATTTCGCTAATAAAACAATAATCTAAGTTAATCGCTTCTCGTTTAGATGTAGGTTAATATAATTAGCATCTAAATATTTTTTTAAATAAATTGCAGGGGAATAATTAAACAACTAGAAGCAGCAGCAGCAGCAGCAGCAAATAAATAATTTAAGTCGGTGCATTGTTTTTGCGAAAGAACATTTATTACTAATTAAATTTTAATTTATATCTGTGCATAAAAAAGCTGCCATATAATAATTTATTCATTTATGATTTATAAATTAATAAAAATTGTACGTATATGAAAAAAAAACGTTTTACGATAGTAAAAAAATTGCAAATGCATGATGGCTTATATAATTACAAGCGAGTGTATATTAAGTTGTCACAGAAATGCCATCGCCATTCAAATGCAAATTTCCAACGAAATGTAAAACAAAACTCCGCAATTGTACTGTTTGTGGGCGTTCAGAATCAGATATCCACACTTACACTTTTTTTTAAACACAAAGCTATCACATCAACGAAATCGCAAATGTGAAGTGATTCGAAGCAATTTCCAAAAACTTTCCCTTTTGTATTGTATTTTCGTCTGTGAAATATGTACACATCCCTCAATTTAATACACCCATACGCTTTTATAAAATAAAAAAAAAATAAAACAATACGAAACGCGATTGTACAATTGACCCAAATTACACTACAAACAACAACATTTTTGATTTATTCAATTCAATTGTGCAGAATTTCAACTCATTCTATGCGAACAAAAATATGTTTTTATTATAAATGTTCCTGATGCCATATTGTACGATGATGCTTTAATTGTGTATTAAATAATTATGGCTTTTTGGTAGTAAGTGAAGAAAGTTGAGAGAAAAAATCTAGTTGATTATTATACATTCTTATTTATTGTTTTTTAAATTCAGTAAATCGTTAGATACTAAACTATCATACTATGCTTCAATTGAAAGGAGAAAAATTATCAAGCAAACACCTACAAGGAATTCCTTATTGATACAAGACTGTAGGGTTTATTTGACAATACAATTTTGTATAATTTTCGGAATTTCGTTCGGTGAAACTTTTAGCCAATTTTAAAAATATGTTTCTTCGCTTAGAGCCTCAATTTATTCAATTACAAACAATTCAAAACAATGAATCGAAAGAAAATGGCTTAAACAACCGCAATTATTTCTAATGTAGTGAAGCACAGCGCCATACATTTTATAATCTGAATGAATATTAATTGAGAAGGCATTGTAATTAAATTTCGCTTAGAAATTAGTATACATGTTTCATTCGAATGTTATGCAAAAATTACATCGCATATCCATCTGGCGCAATATCAAACTTGGTTTATTTTTCATTAAAGCCAACAACAAAAATTATTATAGTTTCACTTTCATTCTGGATTAATTTATTAATCAAGCATTTCCTCTATGCGATAATCTAGTATGATAATGGTATTGTGCAAGTTTGATAAAGCAATAAAATGCTAATAAATCCAGATTTGTAATTTGAATCGTTTTTGAAATTACATGCGTACGAAGAAGGAAGTATAACATACGTATATAGAGTCAACAATCTTTATAGCTATTACATTATAGTTATTTGAATTAAATATATCGATATTATAATTAGCATGTTTGCATAATATAGACATTACTTTACGAAATTACAATTTATTAAATTGTAGCCAAGTTTTGGCTCCGTCTGCATGCAAGAGGCATTAAAGCCTGAAAGCTATTAAACTACACAGACATATCATTTAAATATTTCCTAAGCTTTCTAACAGATGTATGAACTCTGATTTTGAACTGAGATATCATCTTAATATTTCATTATTTTGCATTTTATAACAACAAATATAACATTATAGAAATGACTAACCTAAAATTTGACAATAAATAAACACAAGCAATCAAATCGAAATTAGAAAGCAATATTCTAATTCGTATAGAACAAAAAATCCACAAAAGCAATATCGTTGATTAATTGTTAAATTGAAAAATGGGAATTTCTAGTTCGTGGATTAGTAATCAACGTATTGTAGAGCTATTTTTATATTAAATACCATTGCACCGCATTTTATTTACGTATATGTTGTTATAAAATTGATCATTTGAATGTGATAAAAAATCATTTTTCTATAAATAGCTTAATTGCATGAATATGATGAAATTACTGTTATAAATTCATAAACACTTAAATATGTGAATATGAATATTTATCAGAATATTTAATAAAAGTAAAATTAATTTGTTCGTAATAAGCGTATCAAAACTAAAACAAATTAAATAATTTCAACGATTATAAAGTATATTAGTATGGTGTTGATAAATAACTAAATATTATTAAGTGCATTAATGAAACAAGTACTTTAAGGCTAATATAGTGAAAAATAAAATAATAAATTAGTATCAAAATAATATTCACTTGTAATTAGCATCTCATCTGCTATTTATAAGTAAAAGTTTGCAAATAAGCGATAAATATTTTGTTGTTGCATAGTAATTTAATAAATGCATTCTCGATTTGCACTTTAGCACAGCTTATTATTAATTGACGGTAAAAATTCCAGCAAATATTTAAAAAAAAGTTTCTAAGTGTACGGTTTGAAAATATTGTACAGCAACATAAATAACATATTTGAAACTATACATTTATAATTCGTAATGTTGCATTAAAACATTAAAGCAATTTTTGCCATTACCACTAATCTCATTATCGCATATTTAATAGCATTTTAATTGGGGCTACTCCCACAATTTGCTAACAAATTGCATCTTCGCCTAATTATATCATCATTAAATACCATGTTGCAGTCGTTTCATTGAAAGAATGTTACATATAAATATTGTGCACTGGCTGCATGTAAATGTAAAGTATGTAAATATAAAAAAAATACAGTTTCTCCCATGAAAAATAATTTTACATGAGTAAGTAATATATAATAATAAAACGGTACTTTTAAGAATTTGAATTTTATGCAATTTTTTGTTGTTGTTATTATGTAAGACAAAAGCTATGCTATGAAAAATCGTGCACGTTATTTCTTCTCTCCTATAAAACAAAAAATGAAAATAGAGTAATGCCTTTCAAAAACGCGCTCATTTCTCGCTGATAAATTGACGCGATAGCAGCATCTCTTTGTTTAATTTTCAAATATTAAACGGTAATCTATAAAACGAAAGAACAGTACGATCAGATTTTATAACGTCATATGGTACATCAGAAATTTACTTATAATAGCATCTGTGTGTGTGTGTGGATATAAATGTATATATAAATGCAATTCTTGCTCAGCTAGTTTTAACGGTCCGATAAGTATTATTGACTCTCTATGCAAAGACTTCCTCCTTCATATATGTAATTTTAGAAACGACTCAAATTGCAAATCCAGATTTATTCACATTTTATTGCTTTATCAAAGTTGCACAATATCATTATTATCGCCGTCTACATACAAGTATATACGATTGATGGACGTTTCATACACAAACCTACCATAATTTAAATGAATTCGCATGTTTTAATTTATTGTATATTGAATCTACATAAAATCATTATTTAAATACATGAATATGCAAATTTGTTTCATCTATTATGGAAAATACGGTTTTCTTATCTATATTTGTTTTCCATTTCAATTTTAATTTCTAATTTAACCATTTTATATCTGTAACTAATCTACATATTTATTGGTGGCTAAAAACAGAAATTGCAAATTTACTGAAACAGCTTCTATTTATATATGTAACAGGAAGTTATTTACAAAATATTATACTATTTATATAGTATGGCCATGTATTTGTTCATCATCTGTAAATTTTACTAAATTAATAAAAAAAAATAATGTTATATTGAAACTCAAGGCAATGAATAATAAGACCTACATATTCTTGAATCATTAAAATTACATGAATTAAAATCGAAATTTTTAATTGCACGCAATTGAATGCTACATATTTAAAATGAATAAATACAAACATACATAAATACTAATTTATTTTTCATTACCTTTCTGTGTTAGTAATTCATTGTTTTGATTATAATTTATTTTTATTGCAGAATCCTTCATGATTTACAATCGCACATTACCTATTGCTTCATGTATGCATGCTAATTAGCAAGATGTGTATCACCTTTACAACAAAAAAAACTTAACGTTACTGCATCTTTTACGTAAGAAACAAATAAATCAGTTTTGTACATACATACATAAAAAATCTCTAGCACAATTTCATACCGGCATCAAACTGTTAAAATTGCCAATAAATTTAGAATGATTGAAATTAATAACAAGCGTAAAGCATGAATTCGTGCAATCAAAGCCAGAAAAATACAAATATGAAAGTTTGTTAATTAATTTTCTAGCATATTACCTGATTATTTATTTAATAATGAAAACACATACATATACACTAACATTTTCCGTTAATGCTACGTTTCGGTTTAATAATGAAATTATTAAACAAGATTTCATAAACGATGTGAGCATAAATAGTTGTAAATGTTTACGTTACTATATACACATTCTAAAAATGTAAATTTAAAAACAAATTCATCATTGCGTTAATTAAAATCAACATATTTTCACATCAATTATATATAATTTTTAGTGGAAATGTGAATAAATAAATTAATAAACATCTAGCATATAGGACCGTGTTAGAACTGTAGAGATAAAAAGTTTAATCAAGATAGATTTCTCGCATATTCATGATTTACGTATTCAATAATTAAATGCAATATATTATAAAACTCCTTATATGTATGTGTATGGTAGAGGAAAATTTTGCAGAAAAGTCATTAATTGCATAACAGAGATCAGGAAAGGTCAATTGGTATGCTAAACTGTAGGGTCATCATCATTGTAACATTTTATCCTACTATGTGAGGCAACTTTTTCGTATACGTAAACTCTTTTGTCTCTTCGATTTGCTAATAAAATATTTGTTTACCTAATTTTTACCGTCTGGCGCAGCAGAGATGATGAGCGACCCCAAGCAATCAGAGGCGGAGGTCGGTCAAAAGTCATATTATGGTTACTTTCTCTATATGTTACATTATATCTTATTATACACGAATTTCAAATTGGCTGCTTTCGATTTTTATCTAATTATAATAAAAAAAAACACTACTATCGAAAATTGCATGCATCTATTATTATTTCTTAAAAAAATAAACTTTCAATTTAAATACTCACTTGATTATAGTTCTCTAACCGTTTTGAGACCCAAATACAATAACCTGAAACGAAAATAAACATTAATAGTTTAATCTCTTTGCCTTGATGTTCGCTTAGATTTATATAAGCTATGAGCGACTGCATAAACACAACCTGTAATGTACATTTTACATATTGCACAACCATAAAATCTTTATTGAGTACAACCAATTAGAAAACAAGAACTAAACCGTAATATTATTGCTAGGCTGACCAGAAAAAAATTAATGGCATGAATTTGTGAAAAAAAAACATAAATCATTAATTACATGATTTCGCATTTTTATTGCAAAACATTTATAATTCGTCAAAAAGCGTAAACTTGAGTACCTATACAAATTTATCTGAACTGATTGAAATTTTTATGTAATTATAATTTCGCATAGTTGATACATTTTATGGATTATAAAAGTGCCTGTATGCATAAAATTAAAATAATTACGAAAGTGTATTGGCAATTAACGTATAAAAGCTTAACAATTTTATTATCCTACCGTACAACGACAATTTCTAAAATTTTAGTAGTTACTAAATGACTGGGGCTGTAATGAAGTCGCCTGTAAACAAATAGCTTTCTACGAATTTTATTATTCTTTAAATCTTGAAATTGAATATAACAGAAACTGGATTATAAAATGTAGGTACTTTCATTATAATTCAAAGATTTTGTAATAATATATTTATTTCAATTTGAGCTCAATATGACCTGTAGGTTGCGAAACAATTTTTCCGTTGAAAAATATTCTTAATTAAAAAATAAAAAATGCTAATTAATATCACGTCAAAATAATAAAAATATTTTAAAGAAATTTATTATTTTTATTTTATCAAATGGTTAAATGAAAATAATATTAATGAAAATCAATAAATTGCTACAATAATTCACGGTATTACCATTTTTAGTTATTTTCATCAACTTTACTGGTCATGTTAGAACTTATTTGCAAAGAAAACAAATAAAAAGTTTAATTGTTATTGATATACTTAAAGTAATAATCAAAACCATTCTAAAGTGTCTCACATTTGATAAATGTAAAAAAACCCTTAAATTTGTCATAATTCGTGACATTATTAAATACTAGGTGCGTAGTTTACTTTAAATTATCCCACATTGTTTTGCATGTTAGTCCAAATCATCTGCTCTCTTTTACAGTTTAACTTTAATTCAGAATCTATCGCTTATTTAGAAGAAAATAATTTAACATTACATGAAAATTAATAATTTCGATATTAAGCTGCTTGTTACGCTTAAAATATGCAAAACTTTGAATCATTTAAGAACATTACATTTAATTGACTCCCACATTTTTCTGCACTAAATAATCCACTCTGAGAACAATAAATAACCCCCTAAGAAGTATGCAACGTATACAATTACAAAGCGAAAATTAATTGTTCGAGCTGGAACATTATTTATATTTATTCATTAATATATTGCAGTTTTATGATGCGTGAGTATGCACCATACGCTCACCATCTCTCCTCACAACGTATTGGTTTTTGCAAAATCATATATGGTGGAGGTAACACAATAATTGAATCGTAATATTTATGTGGCAATATTTGATTAACTTTTAGCTTGTAATTAAAACACATTAAGCGGATATCACGATATGTACACATGAAACAAAAAAATGTTGTAATGGCTAATTACAAACATATTTTAATTAAATACGCATCGCGTTTCCATCGTCTATTGACTCAATTCTTTCCACGTGAAATCAAAACAATTTCCTCAATCCCACATCATCAAGCGTTTGCAGTTAATGGTAAGTGTACAACCACCCACAATACTATCAGCTTACCGCAATTATATAATTTACTACAGCATCTTGTCTCCACATTAATAATAAAACCAACGCCCTTTCATGTAACAACTATTGTAAGGAATAATCTGTTAAAATTAACGATTTAAGATAAAAGCCTGTGTATATACGTTGTATTGTTTTCGTATTGCCTTTTTATTCTACACACAAATTGCTTTTTTGTCAACAGACATGATTACTGTTAAACAAAAGATGCCTGTTTGCTTTCTCAATAAGCCATTGATTTGCATAGCGCACATATTTACAAATTGAGATTTTAGCACAATATTTACAGCTTGTAATTAATTTAGAATAAAGATGGTTTTTACTACCCACAAACATTGAAAGAAATTAAATTATTGTTCAATGCACAAGCATTTTCTCTGCATGGATGTTTAAATCTAAATACAATAATGTAAGCGGATTTGAAACAACTAAATTGAAATCGGTACAAAAATTCAATCGTAACTTTAACACGTATCTTTTCCTGCATTTTAATTTATTTGTAAGAAAAACAACAAACACATCACTCTTCCCATCAAATGCAGTTAATATATTTACAAATTGAGATTTTAGCTCAATATTTACAGCTTGTAATTAATTTAGAATAAAGATAGTTTGTACTATCCACAAACATTGAAAGAAATTAAATTATTGTTCAATGCACAAGCATTTTCTCTGCATGGATGTTAAAATCTAAATACAATAATGTAAGCGGATTTGAAACAACTAAATTGAAATCGGCACAAAAATTCAATCGTAACTTTTAAAACATGCCTCTTCCTGCATTTTAATTTATTTGCAAGAAAAACAACAAGCACATTACTCTTCCCATCAAATACGGTTGATGGAAGTTTCTATTGCAGCATTTTCTTCCAAGATTTATTAACATCAATCACGTTTATAACGATAATAAACCATTTTGTGGTACAATTTCTAATTATTTAAATAAATATTCGTTATATTGAAAAAATATACATTATATACGCTGGTTCAATTAGAAACTGTATGGCGCCATTATATGAATGTGCTTTTGAGAAATTTGTATCACTTGCAATTAGCGTATTTACCGAAAACATAACAGCGCAATCGTTTATAAGTCAAAAATATGATAAAAAAACAATAGTATGTCTTACACAAAGTAGGAAATTAACACATTTTTGCAAACTGTATTAGAAAGTGTAAATATAAAGATTACTAATTCAACGGTCGTCATAAACAAAGTGTAAAGAATAAATCGACTTTCAATGTTGTGTAAAATGAACTGTTAAGTCAAAACAATGCAAAAACGTTTTTTTGTGAAATGACCAAATCGCACAAAAAAACTATACCACTGTAATAATTATTGAGGTAACATTTTAGCATTCCATCAAGTACGACTTCCTAACCCAAATAGGTAGTCCGCGTTTGTTCAATGTTTAGATATTTTTTTTTGCTTCTTTTCAATCAAGCGAGCATTTTTACGCGACCAAAGCGCGGTCGCTGCAGCAGAAAAGCGTGACAGTTTATAATAATATAAAATGCGTCAATGAATCTTTGATCTAACGGTGATTTTAATGGACATATGGCTGTTTCATTTTAGGTTACTAGTTGCAATTCAAATTCTAATTAACGATTTTTGTGTAATTTAATCATTCACGCACGTAGCGTACATGAAAGCACGCTCATAATTGATAAAATTAATGTGTTCTTCGCAAACATACATGCACAAAATAAATAATCCATCTACGATTAAATAATTAATAGTTTTGCCATTTATGCGAGTGATAATAATAATAGATGACATTTCTCTTAATTTTGGCAAGTTTGAAAGTGTCTGACCATCATTATACTGAAAGCTATATTAATTTATAATTTGAATTTTATTAATAAACTTGCAGATAGAAAGTTAAATTATTTTTTTGACATTTCCACATATACGATAAAATAATTTGCAAAGCGTTTTAATAAATAAATTAATAAATTTGTAAAGCGATGAGTTGAAACGATTATGTAATTTTTTGTAATTCAATTACGGTATTTACATTAAAAGTAATTTACTATTTTTTTTGTAACATTAATCTTGTCAAATAAATAATTTAGCAAGTACATAAACAATAATTATTTTTAAATTAAATTATTTCGTTTATTATTATTTAACAATTTGTTTGTACTTAAAATTAAATAGCACCTTTTTTATAAGAAACAGGAGTAATATTTTAGAATTAGTCATTAGAATTAATTTTAGGATTAAAAATGAAGCAATCAACACAGCATATTATAATAAATATCATTTCTTCAACTAATTTATACATCATACAGTTACTAAAAAGTGAAAACGGTTATTTTTATATCTGTATTAGTTAATAATATTCACAGTCTATATACTCGTATTATAAATATGCTCTAGTTGAAATATAATATTTGATAAATTAACTGTAGAAAGATAATTTTCACGTTTTGAGACATAAACAATTATGTGTAGACATCTTTATCATTCATAGTCTATTTTATACTTTCATGACAAGATGATTCGCTCTACAAAAAATTATGTATAAGAAAATATAATTGCAAACTCTATATTCGGAAACGATGACAAATTTGAATCTTTAAGATCTACCAAAACCAGAAGTGCGTGGTTTCTTTTGAAAGTAACAATACATATCTGATGACAAAAACTTTCAAATTTACATTAAACTTTAACTTCTTTCTATGTTGTAAATAAATTATTGTATAGAAAATATGATTTGCCAAAATTTTGCTTTGTCAGAAAATCTATAGGTATCTAGCAACTTCCAATTAATGAAAACAATCCATAGAAGTGCAAAGAAAAGATATTTTTCGTAATTTGAATTTATTTATCTTGTTAAATATCGACTAATTAAGTTGTATCGAGCACAGTAATCACTAATCATAATAATACTCCTATAATAATAATTGAATTGTAACAATACATATCTGATGATAAAAACTTTTAAATTCACAATAAACTTTAACTTCTTTCTATGTTCGAAACAAATTATTGTATGTATAGAAAATATGATTTGCCAAAATTTTGCGCTGTCAGAAAATCTATATCTAGCAACTTCCAATTAAAGAAAACAATCCATAGAAGTGCAAAGAAAAGATATTTTTTGCTTAATTGAATCTATTTATCTTGTTAAATATCGACTAATTTACTTGTATCAAGCACAGTAATCAATAACTACCCATTAATGGAAAAAATCCTTACAAGTGCATAAAGTTATGTTTTCTTTATTAAATCTATATAGGTACATGTTGAAATGAGAAAAACAGACTAATTTAGTTCTATCCAGGACATTAATCAATACGGCAATCAATAAGAACAATAATCATTACACATTGAGTAGGTCAAGCTTGTTGAACTCAAAAACAACCCTAATAGATGTTATAGTTTTATAAGGCAGCGTCTTTCACACAATCGTATTGAATTAATATTCCACAATGTGAAACCACTTCCGCTCAATGTGCATACAAAAAAATACGTGCAATAATAATAATAATAATAATAATAAAAACCATCTAAATTTAATTTCCTTTTGCATTAAATCATTTAGTCTGGTTCTGTGTAGCATCATAATAAATTTCGTCATCATAAAAATAACACTTTTCAAACTATTCTACGAAATTATTTTAATATTCACTTGATTACACATGCTTAGATTTCCCCAGGTATAGGTATATAAATTCTTTGCATCACAGCCGTTTTTTGATTTGAAAAAATATGTGCCTATTATACATATAGGTATATTTCATATGCGAGCGGTCTGTGTGTGCATAAATAAGCGAAATCGTTCTCATAGTCATTAAGAAATAGGTAAAAATTTGCGCTATTAATTATAAAAATCCGCGGTTTAAGCTTTGATATTCATTTTTTTTCAGAAAGAATATTCCGTCATAATTAAGGCGCGTATAAATATATATAATTTATGACTTTCAGCGAACGAATATTTGTAGTAACTGGTCGGAAATGTGACAAAACTCGTTCACTATTAACTATAATTGCATTATGTTTAATTAATATGCGTGCTGCTTATTTTCTATGAAATACATCATCTCCTTGTCAAAATAATAAATTAACGCATTCGATTGATTTAATTAGAAGTTAATAAGATGTGTGGGCACAACGACACACTTTCAAATTGTCCTGCATAAGTATATGCGCCAACGAATAATTAAAATATCATTTACATCTTCATTAATCGATTATTCCTATTGGAATGTTTGAAATTAAAAGAGTATGTAATTATATAGTCCGATGGATTCGGATGGATTCGATAATAAAGTTTGCAGCTTTCTGTGAAAAAATTCGAAAGGTATATAGAAATTTTTCAATTAAAATTGAATTGTAATTGTAGCGTATGTTCCAGTTACACATTCGCGTAATAAAATTGAGTAAAGGACAAAGGAAATGCCAGCCTTTTGATAGATGTACAAACATAGTGGGATCAAGATTAAAGTCATTTTTACCTTATTTCATACCTATAATAAAATTTAATTGTTGCTTGTATATAAAACTTGTAATCGCTGGATGTAATCAAACGCAGAAACATAACAACAAACTCGCTGCTGCTATTTTAAATATTTCCCCCATGTGTGATTTTTAAGCGTTCGATATTTTTGCATATCACAAAATCCAAGAAATTTTGCTAATTATAATTCCACAACGTTATCATTTATATATTTACAAACGCAGCGAAAAAAATGTTCGATATAAAATTATTCGCATAAACACGTTTAATGCTTGCTGTCTAGACATGGCTTTAATCTATAAAAATATTGTACTTTGTGTGTATGTTACAAGTGGCGTCCTTTTCATATGATGGCATTTTCGCTGCTGCACACATGAAGATTTAGCCGACTTAAAGTATTTACAAGAATATTAAAATTACGCGTGTAATTTAACAAACAATTATGTCGACCGACGATAATTTATTTGATCTCCTCATTCATTCAACAATAACCGACTTTAATTCAATTCCGTATATATTTGATTATCTGTTGCAAAATCTGATTAAGATCGAGTTTTCTCTAATTATAGGCCTAAATTAAATCAAACCTTCTTTAATTTATACCGTTGAGCAAAGAATGGAATTGAAATTATAATGAAATTATAATGCAAAACGATTATATAAACTCTATACGAAATTTAAATTTCAATTATTTAAACTAAGGAAAACAAAATTAATAAAATTAAAAAAAGTTTAATTTTAAATTCAACTTACTTAAACAGGCTTATTTATATACAATAATTACAATCCTAACCGTTATTATTTAAAATTACTACGTTACAGCTTAATTCTAACAATAGAATTTTAATGTTTCATTATGAGATATTTAAATATGGTTGGCGTAAAATTGAATAAAATTTAAGACTTAATTAAAATAATAAAAGTGCATGAAGGCTAATTAAGATTTATATGAATATTTTATTAAATAATTGTTCGGTGCTATATTAAGCATCGTAAAAACATGACAACATTACCAATTTTGACGAATGTAATCCTGCTGCCGTCATTTGTTTTTTACCAACTTGATATTAATCCTTGCAATTAGATAAATTCTAACAGTCATTGTTGTTGAATAACTTATCAAATTCTTGATATTTCAATCAATTGTTATCCATCGATTAATCCTTTTGATTTTAGGTTGTCAGCTAATTTGATTTACTTATATAGTAATACGAATTAAGCGTTTTTATTTTAAGCTAGAGCTTGGTATTATGTAATGATTTTGTTAATCGATTTTATTCAAATACAAGAAGTTATGTAAGAGACTATATCAAATTGATGAACTAGTTTAAAATTAAATTCATGTCTTTGTGCAGTTTCGTATCCTGATTGAATGTAAATACAGAAATACCATGTATAATGTGGCACCGTATACAAACATACAATTTGAACATAAAACATGAAAATATTATATCGATCGTAAAAATAATTAAAAAATTTAAAAACCTAAGCAAAAGTCACAAAGAAGACAGTCTTAGATACCAAACACAAACTTTAAGAAATGAAATCAATGTAGGTATGTATTATCATCAGTTCGAAAATTTTCTAAAAACTATATTTTATTGGAACCAATTAAACGTACTATAAACGATATCCTTTTATTATTATTATTATTTTATTTATATTCATGGTTCCAAATGTTTCTGAAAGTTTCGGTCTATTAATAGGAAATTTTCAAAAATGATTTCTAACCCTAGCTATTTTTATTTTCTAAGTTATTACCACATTTGCAAATAATACTGCCAGATCTATTCAGTAATTAAATTTTAACTCAATATATTCTCATTTTTAATTAATATTTAATTGTCTAATATTATATTATTGGTTGCATAATAATTTATTGAAAAACAAAACTTAATATTTTTTATGACTTACTTAAATGGCTTCTGTAGAAAATTTTATAATAACCAAAGGTTAAAAAGATAAAAAATAATATTTGAAAGTTAAAATCGGATTTCTTATATATGATAATTTTGTGAAAATTTTAAGTGGCCAATTTCTGTAAGATCAGTATTATTTTGCAAAAAAAACTTTATGGAATAGGTAAGTGAAACTATTACTAAGACAATTTAAATATTTATCTAATATTGATTCAAATGAGTCGAACATTTATATTTAAATTAATTGTACAATGGCAAAATACTAAAATATTATACTTTCTATAAGCATAAAACACCTTCGATTCACATAGGTGCATACATACAATCATTGTTCGTAATTTATTATTATTCTATTAGATAAATAACATATTATATACACCTTTGAGCATTTTATACAAAATGATTGTAAATAAACGCTTAATGACACAAATTATCACATAATATGTGATTTTTTTCTCTTCATTCACCATTTTACTGTCAATTGATTTTGTAATTGATCATTACACTGTATTATAATTAGACTTTTACAAATTAATCATTTCTCTAGACAATTAACTAATGATTTCTTTTGTGCCAAAAACAAGTAAACAAACAAAAGCGTAAACTTTATTAGAGAAAAGTAAAAGCGTTTTCAGCGAAACAGAAATTCTAATTATCGGCATATGCATAAATTGATTTATTAACTAATTATTACGGAGCTCTATATACATTATTTTAGTTAGAAAATTGCAGTAGGCATATCAATAAATTACCTTGACATTAAAACAATTATTTATTTATGATTTTACATAATCGTAAAACATATTCAATTATTATTATTATTAATCGAAAAACTAAACCAGAGCAACTAATTGCAAAATGAAAGTATTCGTTCATACCATATTCGATTTGTTCTACGAATTTTTAAACCACGCTTCTAAAATCATAATTCGAATATTGTTGTGCAAGTTTGATTAGCAAAAAAAAAATCTATAACAAATTTTTTTGATAAGATTATATAAGAAATTTATAACGCTTTTTACTCTTGCTCTAGCATCGAATGCGAATGCGAATGATTGCTACTCTCAACGCAGGCTTGCGTAGGAGAGAAATTGTATTCTATATAAACTATAATCAGATGAATAAAAGATCATTAATCTTTAACGTACAAACAGCAACTCTGCATAAATTTGAAATAATTCAACGTAATGTGGGTGAATATGCGGTTCAATTCACCTCAAGCAATATATTTTTTTTTCTCTTTTACTTGCTGGTTCGTGTTTTATTCGATGTTATTCATCCAAAAAAACACAAACACACACACATATATAATATTCACTTTCAGTCAAGGTTCATTTTAATTGTTACTTTCTCCTCAATTTTTTAACAGTGAGTGTTGTTATCAAATTTGTTGATAGCGATTGGAAACACAGCGATGTTGGACATTCACTTCAAGCAATTTAAACGGTTGTTAAAATGTAATATAACACATAAAAAGTGAATGAAAAATATTCGATTATATTTTTAGTTTTAGGTAGCGCATTCGATTTATTCTATTCACAAGCTGTCTTGTCCTGCAGCATGTCGTTAAAATATAATAATATAATAGGAAGCTTCAATCGCAACGAATAATAAAATCTATATATAAAATCTGTATATTGCTGAATTTTTTCCGCTAAAGGTATCCTGTTAAACTATACTGTTATTTTATTAATCCTCAATGACAAATGAAATTGAGCTTAAATATAGTTAAAACGGTTTATGCTAAGATTTATTACCAATTGCATTTTTTCGCCATTTGCTTAACAAAATAATATTTTATTGGAAAGACATAAAAGTGATTGCTTGGATTTAAATTATTGTTTGCATTTATTAGGAAATATATTACATTTTGCACAAAAAGCTTAAACTTTCTACAGTTTTATTGTAAATTTCTAGGAATTTGAAAAATTGTTACTTCAAACGCAAAACAATACTCTTTAACAGAATTTTTGCAAATAAAATGTAATCGCTGTTGTAATTGTTTTGTGACGTTTTTTGCATATTTTTAATGTATTCAATTCGTACGTATCATCATCATCAAATTTATGAAAGAATCATAAAATTTCTGAAAGTGGCTAATAAATTAAAAAGAATCTCAGCGCGATAACAATGGGTTTATTATTCAACATTTCAACAGCGTCTACGTTACGAAATGACGAAAAGAATTTGATACTTTTCAAAAACGTTTAGTGAAATTGAAATTCATATTTTTCCAAAGATTGCGCTTAGAGAATATTAATTAAGCGTGCAGCAAGTCTTAACCTAACCTCCGATAACAAATTGTCGTGTCACCTAGAAATAAATTCCGCGCATTTTTAATCAGTCGATTATTTAGCGGAATTAATTGTACGAGAGTTATTATTATGTAAAGGTACGATAAGTATGTAAGCGTTGGATGTAACATAAGAATTAGTTGCGGAAGGAATATAGGCAAGATTTGACCTTATGGTCATTCAGGTCATCTGGCGCGACTTCATGACGCAATATATAAATAAATAACGAAAGAAAAGAACACAACATCGGCAACAAACAACAACAACGAGCGCAGAGTGGAAAAAATCTCTAAGAAAGTTCATGCAATATGTTAGATTCTGCAAGAACCGGTTGAGTGGTAGAGTGCATTTGTTCCTTATGACTGATATGGTGAACTCATCCATGAAAAAACTTTGCAATTTATGCCATAATGGAACGGATGTCAAAGAAATTTACTACTGCCTACATTAATCATTACACTTAATTAACAATAAATTCAATTAACAATTTACACACGTCCATTACATGTTGTAATATAATGCCTCCAGTACAAACAAAAATCGTATTTATTATGTAATAGAAAAATGCTTGGAAAATGTTTGCCGTGGTCGTTAGTATATAGTATGTATTTACTCCACTAGTATCTACTATTATTATTAAGATTGTCTGTGTACAATATTTACACGACGATAATTTCACTCAATTGTGGCACGAAAGTTATTTTCGAAAGATAATTAGATGTGAAATGAAATTAATGAAATGTAAATAACAAAGGAATTTACCATTTTAAAAAGTTCAAAATATCCTGCGTATTAATTACTATTAAAAAGAATAATAAGAAAACGCGTCTTCGCTTTTAATAATAATCATCGTAACGCATAGAGAGAAAAATCGTATGCGAAGAAAGAGATTATAATTGTAATAATAATAATAACTTAATAATGAAACAAAACGCATTTTTAATTGATTTCTCAATGTTGTTTTAATTTCGTTCGTAGAAACGCTTTGTCACTTTTCATATGAAAAGGGTTACAGTTACGAATGCAATTTGCAAAGAATGAATTTGCTACGATTAATTTTACATTCACTATATTCAACAATACACAAATAGTTTTTCCTGTAATTTGACAAAAGCTTTATTGCTGTAATTTCATTTTAATTAAACATGGATTGACGCACATTAGAAGTGATTTGTGATCATTTTCTATATAAAACATATCTTGAATTTCATACAACAAAAAAACAATGCAATTGAATAATAAAGCTAAACGTAATAATTTAATATAAAACTTTTGTTCGAAATTTAGCATTAAATTTATTATTGGTTATAAAAATATCAACGCATTAAATGCATTTCTGAGAATTAAAAACTACTTTTTCGTTTAAATTATTATATTATATTAACGCCATGGCATCTTCAATCTTACACAATACAAAAATTCACATAATATGCATTATAATTTCGGTTAAAAATTTTTATTACATTTTTATAACTTTAATAACAAAAATTATATTATATATTTTAATATTATCGTTAAGGCGTTCAATCTTGCACAATGAAGCAATAAAATAAAATTTTAAACAAAACTAAGATTGATTAAAATATAAGATTAAAAAGCTTTGTGCAAACGTTCTCTTAATATTCCATCTAGGAATCACATAAAGTCCTTCTAAGAATTTAAACAAGTGTACATATATGTATGTGTGGTGGTGTCTTTTTTAGCCAGTGTAGGGCAGATTTAGGTTGGGTTGTATAACATTTAACGTCACCATTAAATTTGTCAATCCCGCAAAATAAGATAAACGCGCACAAAACTTATATTAAAAGGCTGTTTTTATTTGCGATACAAAGAGCGTTCGTTGTAATTTAATAAAAGTTTTATTACCGTAATTTAATTTTAATTAAAAATAAGGTGTAAAGATTTGTTGTAATGCACTATAGAAAATTTATCATGGTGATTCGAGCATTTTATGAATCGTGTGAAGAAGTTGTAAATGCACAATAAATGCACTAAAAATGTGCAGATGTATTGCTAAAAGGTATACATGTAAGTACATCTAAAAAACTAAAAACATATCTTCGTGTTCGTGCACAATAAGTTACTGCATTTTCAAAAAAACTAATTTATTTTCATATATACATTTGCGTTTTGAAAATCGCGAATCGCAATGTGCATGAATGAGTACTTAACGACGATGGTATTATTTATGGGAATTTTAGTAATGCGAAAAGGTTACTTTTCTATTCCTATATATATAATAAATGACTCAAAAAGGTATGAAAAGAATCCAACAATACATAACAGTCATTTCACGATGATACAAATATTATAAGCGCAAACGACGAAGAAAAAAAAACGTGTATAAAACTGTTTGCTCCTACAATGTATTGACGTTCAATATTCATTCTTCCATTTATCTGAACTACATCAAATTCGTAACTGTACGCTATTTTTCTCATAACATGCTTTTCAATGTTTTGTTTAATTAATCATCGGTACATCAAAAAAAAGTCATGTCTTATAAAAAATCGTTCAAGATGTACGGGTACAAAGATTTTGTACAACTGTAAAAAATTTGAATAATAAAAGAAATATAAGCACCAGCTATTTGCATAACTATTTATAAATTCTATTCATTGCTTTGAATTTTGAGCGTTTTCCTAACAAAAACATTACTTTAATCATTTCACGCTCATTGTTTTAATAATAAGACGTATTGCTGTATTATATGGTTTCATCTCTATTTATATTTTATTGCATTTGCGCTATTAATAATACGTATAATCAACGTTGTTATTATTAAACTAAGATCAATAAAAATAAAATAAGCACAGAAGAACTCGTAGATATATAAAATTAAAAGCTGCTTTTCATAATTAATTAATATTTTTATTTGTAGAATAAAAAATGAAATTTATTAAAATAAAAAGTGAATTCATTTACGTCTTATCTAAATTTATAGTCAAGTTTTTATATGATTTTATGTCCAATAATAAAACAATCACCATTTCCCACAATAATGTTTAACTGGTTAACAGATTTTTTATCGCTATAACAACCTTTAAGCATTCTATTTTTGCAATTGCATATGAATGCTGAAAATCGTCGTTTTTTTTTGTTTGTTTGTTTGCTTGTGGATTTCTACAAATGTAAATAGCAAAACTTACATATTACGACCAAATACGGCGTCTAAGCCTATTCTTAAAAAGGACAAAATGATAAATGCGAATGGTCGTTTAGAAAATTTATAACTCTTAAACATATCAGACCAGAGTAATTTGATATGAAATTATTATAAAAGCTCAAATTTTACGCTAAATCATCCAGCTATAATTTATCTAACCCACATATTAGCAAAATTCCTCGCGAATGTGGCAGGATACGTTTAATTAAACGAACGAACGAACAAAAAAACGCTCTTGCATGATGCTCAATAATTATAACGATACAACGTTGTCCTGCAGGCTAAAGCGCTGACTCTAAATGACATAATCTTGATTATTTTAGAGTGTAATCAATCATACAACTGTAAAAAAATCTGTTTGGCCGCTGTTCATCCAGCAAAAAGTCGTAATCGTAAAAAATCCAACCTAGCATGTAAACGCGAACTAATTGAAATTTAATCGAGAGTAGGAAAATTGATGTTTAGCTAATGCTATTTATATATATATAATAAATTATAAAAATATAATTGCATATTTATTATATATATCGTTTACAACTTGCAGTTACATAAAATAATTAATTACCTATGTTGAACATTCCTTACTGTATTGTTTTAATAAGTAAGTACATAATCTTATGTAAACATTAAAATGATTTTTGTTTGTTTTTATTAAATGGTCAAATTCCAATAGATAATAATAATAAGCTGGTGAATAACATAAAAATTTAATTGCAATATATTTCAGTAAGAAAATAATCCTGGGCGCCGTTTGTTTTTTAGAAGTTGAAAAAGTCACTTCAAATTTAGTGTGTTTTCTTCTACTTTTGGTATTTTTTGCGCTTTAGAGATAAATGATGGTAAAAGTTACTGTTGAAAGCTTCGGAGTAAATATGTGCATGGGACTAAATACCTATTCCCATCCCAATCACTCCCAAATCGTTATTTGTAATCCCCATCCATCCCAATTCATTTTAAAAACATTCCGGCACATTTTATCTTAGTCCCAATGATTAGAATTTCATTTCTTTCCAATATTAACTATCGGTTCCCGTAAGCACATGAGACTCACTGAAATCCCAAACTTTTGATAGTAGCCTGGAAGGATCGAGTGATTTCAGATTTAATACGATGGGTATCACAACTTTTTATTTACTCCCATAATCCCATAGGATTTTCAGATGATTTGTGTTTAAATTCAATTCATTTCAACTACTTTTACCGATAATACTTAGCAAACCTAAATCCCAACCAATCCCATCCCATCCAAGTGGGTCTCATTATTTCCCCAAATTTTCCTCTCATTTGCACATCTCTATTTCGGAGACATTCTGGGAACACCAACGAAAATGTAAGTAAGAAAAATATTTGTCTTTACTTTGGCCTATTAAGAACGTCCCAAAAAACAAAAAAATTAAGCGAAATAATAAAAACGTCTCTCGACAGGTTTAGTTTTGCAACCATGTGATTAATTCCGTAATCATCAATGCCATATTTTTTTATGTATGTTTACAATATTTTAAATAAATCACACGTAATCAATCATTTTACCAACAACGTGCAAAAAATTAACGAGCAAGCTGTGTAAAAAATAAATTGTATTATAAAAGCATTTTCTCTCCAGTCCGAGCAATGCAGCGTCAAGTACCTCTTTTTAATGTAATTTACCGCCGATTATTGAGACTTAAATTATGTATGCATCTTCATAAAAACGGCTCATATCGTACAACATGAAAGTAGATAATTAATTTTCTAATTATGTTATTTATTACGTCGAAAGGGAATTTGTATTGTTTCGATCAAAATAATTTAGTTACTAAATGCGGTGTGATATTTTCTGCACGGCTGTTATATAAATATATTACATAAAATGTTGCAATATACTGCTGCAACAAAAATCTGAATAAAATTACTGGGATCAATAGTGACAACCTTTATTATTTGCGAAAAGAACGTGCAATGTTGCATAAATTATTGATTTGACTGTTTTTAAAACAAACATTGGATATTAATTAATCGAAGTATTATTTAGGTTTTGAGGTTTTTTAAGTTTCCTATTGGAAATTTCTACGTTTTCAAATCGAAGGAAGGAAGAAATGTTGTCTATTAATTAATTTCAAGCAATTAAACGTTTTAATGTTTATTAATTATTAATCTTTTTCTTCTCCAATAAAGATTTATTTTTGTAATAATCATAAATTCGTTTTATATTTTTAATTAGTTGTATAGGTTTACTAATGTCGTCAAGCTTGCAGGCCATTTATAAGATTAACTTGGCACAATGTTAAGCCCCTATTTACTTTCTTGCAAATTAATTATTTTATGATTGTATACATATCGCATTATATCTAAATGACAAATTTTCTTGCAATTTGTAATAAAATAATATTAGACTTCATCAATTTTATAAATCATAGTAGTCTTAATGATCAAATCTGTCGAATAACATTAAATTTATTGTTATTTATAGATAATTTAATCCACTAAAAATGCAAATCGCATTTATTCACTCCCCCAGCGTCTGATCGGTCTCTGTGAGAAGTCAATTAAAGTTTCAAATTCCAAAACATGTCAACGCTTAATAAAGATGTAAATGAGAAAAACATAAAATTACACTATGTATTGTATCACGTATATATGAATTGCAATGAAATTTTATATCCTACCTAGCCGACCGCAAATGCCGCAAAACCGAAAATCGGCCAAGTTTCTTAATAAAGTTCTTCCTTAATGTTAATGATAATTTAGCTTAATATGATTTATACAAACGGAGAAAAATTCCATTTTATAAAACCTAACAGCATCTGCATTGCAAAAATAACCATTTTACAGTTTTAACAGAATGTAATACTACATACAACACACTCGAAGAGATGATGAAAAAAGTGTTATATGTATACGTGTATCGTACGACGTACGTACTTACAGTCGGATTGTTTCAGCGCTAAAACACAAACATTATATGAGATGACATATCTGCGTAGTGAGAAATAAGCAAATGAAGCGAATAGCACCAAGACAAAGAGACTTCTCCAAGAGTTTGTTCACCTTTTAGTCCATCTAGTATACTACAACCAACATCCAACCATATTGAACATCATTGTAACACATTCCATAGACAAATACATTTTATATGTAAATATTTAAAAAAAAAACATCGATGAATGAAAGATGACACATAAATAAAAACATTTCCTTTGATTGTTTTAAGGCTACTAAATCACTGAATCAATTATTACATCTATATTTTCATTTACGAGATCCACAATGTTGCATAACAATGAGTTTTCTTTTTTTCATTTTTAATTACATTCTGTATTATTGTAGAATGTAGGCCCGAAACGGATTTATGGCTAATTAATACGAAAAACCACTGATTTATGATTATTGCATAGAAAAAATGTAACAATAGTTATCACTCTACAACTATTTGCATACAAGTTGTAATTGGGACGTTTTTTGTCTAATTATTCAGTTATGCAATCATTGTGATGTTTTTTTATACTAAGCAATTACCGCTAATTAAAAGTTGTTTTGTCTCTGTGAACATTTTCATATTGTGTTTATGCATAAATTATTAGAAAAATTTGTATTTTTTTCTTTATCAGCAAATACAGTAATTATTCTATGAAAATTCCTTGGACATGCATTGCGTATAAATAATAATGTGCATATTAATAATGCTTTTATTGTCATATACGTGTCAAGATATGCAAATTTCCATAGAAAAATGATATGCGACAATTACGTCAAATATAGAAGTAGATAATTTTTTAATGCTACTATGCTAGGCTGCATTTTAAGTAAAATAATTAAATTGTTTATATGAATAATTTAGATGCAAATAATCGCTTATGAAGTATGTAATATTCTAATTGATACTTTTTTTCTGCTTGTATGATTTATATAATAACGACATCAGAGAGAATTATCGGCATTTATTACGATTAAAAGTAAAATCAATCAAACTAAATGCTGCCGCTTTTTTATAATCAATTCAAATTAAATGTATTGCATAAATTGTGTAGAGATATGTATTTGCAAATTGCTTTAGTTTTAAGTACATGCCTTTATTAAAATATTTCACTTTTAATGTTTGGTACGCGCTGATAACTACCGCTGAAAATTTATAAAGATTAGACAGCTAATTTGAATAATACGTAAGTTATTATTCTATTAATTTATTGCCCAATAATACCACATAAATTATAATATTTAATGCAGTGAATCGAAGGATTAAATTAATTTTTTCCATCAAAAATAAAAAAGTTTTATTCTAATTGGCTGATGCATTAGAAATTTAAATTAATACATTATTTTCAAATTTACAACGCATCGTTTTTTTGTTGATTTTGCAAAACTAAACTAGATTCTACTCCAGATTAACTCAATTAAATTTACTTTCTTGTTATTTTAAAAAATAATTAATAAAGGAAAAAAATGTCTAACAGAAACTGCTTTGACATAAATTTTATTGAGTACGCTTAAAAAGCAATAACAATTTTTAACAAATTTGCCAAAGAATGTTGAAAATCAATTATGCAATCAAGCCTACGATAATCGAACGCTAAATTTCCAATTAATTCCGCATACATTTGCAACCAATTAATCTAATACAACAATTATCATTTTCACTTAAATTTACATGTTAAATTATCTAGCCTAAAACTATAGCGCGCTGCAAGTAAATAAAGCAATAGGTAGGTACGTGTTTTTTTTCTGTTTGTTTATCTTAGAGAAGCCCAGTAGCAGCGAAAAGAAAGTCAATTATATGGCATTTTTGTCAACGCAGCCAAAAATTTTGATTAAGCACACACGTCTGATAGACTAAATGAGCGTTTCCTGTGGGCATCGATTTTTTAAGTGGCACAAAATACATTGAAGCAACATTTTTTGTCTTCAAACTCGATCAAAGTAAAGGATTGCGCCTAATGGCTCTAAAAATGAATGAAAGCGCGCGCGATTTCTAAACTCATAAATCTGGCAATGAATTGCTGCAACTGATTAATTGCAAATTTTCACTTTAGAATTTAGTGGAGACACAATCGTCAATGTCTAGCGCGTATAGTCGTACAGTTTTGTTTTACCTAACTAATAGCAGGCACATGTGAAGTGAATGTGAGAAAATATTTATTGGTTCAATGAACAACGTGAAGAGAGGTGTAAAGGATATAATAAGAATGTGTACAGATTTGAATAATTATGCAATGCTCTTAATAATTATTATTCCCAAAGCTAACTAATTGATTATGCATCTCATTTAAATTGATTGGATATTTCTTTCAATCCATACATAATGCAATTTAGTTTATCACCAGCGTCGTTATTTATGGCTTGGGAAATTCAGCGCAACAGCTAGGTTTTTACTCGTTTTAGCGTTGTTATAAATAAGTGAATGTTGAATATATGCAAAATTTGTATGCATTTTTTACTTTCACTAATCTTCAATTAAACATTTTTCCAATTCCAATCATCATGTTAATCAAATGAAACTATGTTAAATAATTGCAAGCAAGTAAGAGTTTAATTGCGCGCTTGATTTTTTGTGTAGGATGGATGTCGGCGATGTATTGGATGTTTTTTTTTTGATAAAAAGTTGTCATGAGAATGTCTATTAGCTAACTTCATGGGAAATTCATTGAATTTATAGACTCTGGCTTGTCGCTATTAATCTTCTTAAAGTGTTTTTTTGCTTATAATGTGATAATTATTATTTATAATCGCTGATCAATAAATTTATTACCTTTAAATTATTAATATATGAAACACATTTCACACCCAATGATTTTTCAATATGGTAAAATTGAATATGATTATTAATCGCATTATGATAATTATGTTTTTATTGTAAAAACGCTATGGTCAGTTAAGGGTTCAACGCTTCTCAAACAATAAAATTGTACGACGGTAAATTAAAAATCAATTTACTATAAAATTGTTTATTAATATTTCTAGCTCGTAGTGTAATGCCCTCTAAACATATGAATAGTGCTCACAACCTAATGATAACTATGAACTAAATTATCCAGCGCGTCTAAAACAACAACCTGTGGCTTTATTGCAGTGCATGCGTAAAATATCGTAAAGGTTAAAATATCACTTAAATGATGAAATATATGCACCAAATAATTCCAAGCCTAAAACAAAACGAGAAACTTTCACGCAATTAATGAAAAAACATCGTGTAATTTTTAATCGTTTCCTGGTCATTCGAAATTAACATTGTTTTAACATCGCATTGATTTTCATTAACCCGAAAAATGATTATTGTTATTATATAAGACGCTAATTCAATTTAGCAATGATGAACAAAACAAAAAAATTAATTAGAATTGTTTTTTGCTAATTAATAAGTTTACGAACAAAATATCGCAGCAACCAAATTTTATTTATATACATAGGTAGTATCTACTTTCGATTATTCTAATGCGCGAGATTAATACATAAATATATAGGTAGGATTATTATGATTGAATATGAAAAATATTTAATATCATTTGTTGGATGGAAGCTAACTGTAAAATCAGCTACTAATCGTATTCTCACGATAATCACACATCGCCTTTTAAATACCATGGATGCCTTAATTATATAGTTTAAATACAAAAAAAATCCACATCGTGGATTAATTATTTCATGAGCGCGACGGCGAAAAAAAATTAATAATTTTTACGTGCAATAATTAAATTTGAACGCAATATGAACGGATGTTAAGAAATTTTAAGGATGTTTCAGATAGCGATAACCATAAATTTACATCGCACTAATTATTTATCAATTTTCTATCTTAAATTCAATTAAAGCGTATTATTTATTACATTCGGTGCCGGATTAACCAATCGATAAATAAGACAAGTGTCTAGGGCACGTAATTCGGAGGAGTCTAGTTTGGGTCGCCACCATTTCTTTGACAAATTTTTAAAAGTTTTCAGCATTATTAGCGACTTTTGTTCTTTTTGTGTATTTTTAGTAATCGTTCGCGGTTTTTAAGCGATTTTGCAAGTTTATTTGCATTTCCAGCTCAAAATTAACGAAAAATGCAAAAACATAGATTTAAGAAAAAGTAAATAACCTGCAAATCGTTAAAAAGAACGAAAATTGCTAAAAAAATATCGAAAAATAATGCAAACCATGAAAAGGTTGTAAAAAACAGCAAAAACACGAAAAAGTTGTAAAAAAAACCAAACTAAAAAGTAGCAAAAAACAGCCATGAAAAAGCTGTAAAATGAAATTTATTGTAAAGATTCTGAACTTTTCAGACCACCCTCGAATTTATACATCTCCTAATGTTTGAAGGTGCTCGAATTGTGTATTCTATCTAAGATCCACTATTAATTTACTTAAACCGCCGCTGATTATATTCGACGTTCAAGAATTGATTAATTCACGCGTAAAGGTTAAAATCCTAGCAAAGACAATAAAGAGGCTTGCTTGGTGGCCAAAAAGCATAAACAATTAGGCACCTGCCGGTTAAATCGTATGGAAACGCTGGCAATTTGATTTATGAATGGATTTCCCACAGCGAGAATTTTCTATTTTTTTGAATGTATTCGTAAGTGGATAATTATTAGAGTAGATAGAACAATTATTGCAAAAAAGCAACACCATCGTTGAATATTCATTGCATTGTGCAATGCGCCTTATTACATATTCAACATGTGGTGAAATTTACGTTAAACAAGCAAACGAAAAAACAAAATAGCGCATTTAATTTGTATAAATCTCTATGCTCTAGAAACTATCTATCTATGGAATCGCTTTACTATAAAATATGAAAACCGTCTGCTTTACATAGATAGCAATTATGCGCATTCGAATCCTCAATGAAAAAGCGAAGAAATGAAGAAAAAGTGTGTACGTTGCATGTTTAGTTTCCAACACATGTAGTAAAATTTCATATATAAAATCGTTTGGGTAATAATAACGTATATCTCATGCAATATCAGAGAAAGATTCTATTCAATAATTTTCTGTTAGTTGCTTATCTTTTTTTCAGATTTATGTTAGATTTGATTTCATAAATGTGTATTAATGTCGGCCGGATTAAAGCGAAATGCATTCGTATGTATGTGTGCGCGCTTTTATGTGTAGGCATTAACGTTTAATAGAATATTGACTAAGATCAGATGTTTCTCTCGCAATTTCATTTTTTTCACTCAACTACAACTAGTATGAATTATTGCATAATCTTTATTACATTTCATTGAATGTAAATCGTTAAACGATAATTAATTTTGTGCAATTATTCAGTTATTTTATATTGTAATGTTTTTTTTTCTAAATGTTTGTGGCTTTGCCATTCATATTGTTGCTATTAGAATTACTAATTTCTTTTACGAAATTTGTAAATTACACTGTGCTAGTTGCAAAATGTGGCAAGCTGGGTAAACCAAATTCAAATATGCTTGAATCCAATGACGCAAACCATTTTCAAACGTTAGTTTACGTTGTGGAGGAATTCATATTTAAATAGTTTGTGTTTGGTAACTCAATAAATTTGATTTACGCTATTTTTCTTCTTTGCTAAAGATAGGCATAAACTAAAAACGTGATCTAATTTTTATACGCAATTTACTGCATTCGAATTTTGGTTTACCCTCTATATGTCGCAGTAGAAGGTTTCAAATTGAAGTACTGTGTTGTCAATGTTTGTTATGTGACAATTTTTAAAGTTTTCGATGAAATTCTATTTTTTTAATTATTTATATTAATATTTAGTGACGGAGCATAATTTACTACTAGACAGGCAAGGCACCTGCTTGGGACCTGATATGAAATGTGAAATCCCATAAACCTTTTTGTAAAAAAATGCTTTAAAAAAGTCCATACTGAACATACTGAAAAATCACTTTAGAATTGGTACAATTATTTTTATACATATAGATTATTTAGAATTAAACTCGTGAAGGTCTAAGTTAGTCCCTGTTTATTGGCTAAAATCAAAAATGCAATTTAAATTTTAAAGACCATTTGCACAGTTGTACTCAAATACGCGAATAATCTACCTTTGCCTTCTAAAAGTTGAATATGTCACAGAAAAAAGAGTTTTAATTCGAACACAGTATCTACGCATGCATTCAATTTTTGCATTTTATCTAAATGATTTCTAACAGGAATATTTTTTAGTGAAATTCTATAATTATAAACTGTTGATTCTCCAACGTTATGCCAGTTTTATATTAATTAACGCATTAAATTTTTTTAAAATTAAGTGCGAATATTGCAATATTAAATATCAGTAACGCATTAATGAGTTATTAAAATGTTTAGTTTTCACAGATTTATGACTATCATTTAAAAGTCATAACATTTTAATTAATTCATAAAAAACGTAATTATTTGTGCGATAAATGATCCACTTTTCAATATTATCTTTTTTCTACATTTTGGTATAGATATTTAAAAAAAAAGCAATTTTATTTTACGATACCATTTCCTTATTTAATGTTTGAATTGCAATAATGGTAGAATAATAATGCTTGCCTGAAACACTACGTTTATGGCCATTAATTAGAGCAAAAAACTTCTTTGGCAATTACTATGGCAATTTTAGAATATTTTACTTTTATTAAATTCGCTCGCATTATTATGTAAGATTACGCAATTGTACAAACAGATTTTCGCAAGTTTACTGAACGAAAGCAAGCACGTTTGCATCAATTTGAATAAATAAATTGAATATAAAAATTGTCGCAACAATTTTGTCAATTTATACAATATACATAAAATATTGTGAATTTATGTGTTAATGCCCACAAAGGTTATAGAATGAAATTTGACGCTCAACAAATATATTATATATATCAGTAATTAGACAGTACCCTAGAGTTATGTTTTAATACATCTAGTTTTTTTTTTAAATATTTTTACCAAAAAGAGCATGATCGGAGGGCATAACACCTTCACTGTAATCAAGGCCGGATATACACATTTCGTAGCCGTAAGTTACACGAACAATGAGGTCAATTCTAACGAAAAATGTTTAGCGAAAATGTAAGACAGCATGCAAATAATATGGATTGCTTTGAAAATAACCTAAATACGCAAATATTTTAGCGTTTATATAAAATTAGATACGCTTTAAGCTCAATTTGTTCAACAAAATTGCTATACAAAAATTACATGCTCATCAAATAAATCACGTTTGTTGTTGCATAATTTATAAATTCTAATCGTTTAAAATATATCATTTTAACGTTTTTTGTAGTGTTGCTTTGATTAATTAATAAATAGTATGCAAATTAATTACTTATTTCTATTAAAAATTCAAGCAATTCGAAAAAATAGAATGTAAATTATAAATAAATATTATCAAATATGTAATTGCAATTACGCAACGTAATTTAATTGCAAATTATATTATTAATATGATTAAATTTGATTATTTAAATTAAACAATATCCCGCTAATTATGAATATCTATATGTATACAATTTTTTTATATTATTTCACAAACTTAGGTAACAGTTGAAATGTTTATTAATTAAATTAATTTTTTGTTTCGCAACAATGACATTTCATTACTATTATTATTATTATTATTATTAAAAAACCACAATAGAAATTTCGGCTACACATTTTTCTATTTGGCTAAATTAAAAATTAATTTCTTTTGCATTATTAAAGTAAATATAAACAAATTTCACAATGAACGCAAAATTTGATTTCATCAAGCAAAAAGTAATCAATAATTTGATTGTACCACGTTTACAATCTAATCGAAAAGATCTAGGATAGTTTAGTTAGTTATCTACTTACAGAAATAATGTCAAGAAAATAATTTTGTACAAAACACAACACTAAATTATTCTAAACAAATACTTGAAACGTTGTTAAACGACAAGTTGTTTGAAAATATTTAATATTTCAATATTTAGACATCAATACAGTAGGTATTCGAATAGATATATGTAACAGAAAATGCGGCATGAAGTTTCTAATTTAATTACAAAGTTAATAAAACAACAATATATGTGAAAAGTAATTTCCTTTTAATATGTAATAAATTAAGTGCCCACAATTATTATAATCGAAGGCTTATACATACAATTAAGGACAATAATAAAACTGTATTAATAATAATTAAGTGAGATTGAGCAATTAACTTAAATGAGATTCTATTTTCGCACAATGAACGAATTTCTATGAACGATATCCCCCAAAAAAAACGCAACAATAATAATTAATGTATAAATAAATGTATTATTTCATTTTGTCTGTTCATTTTTTTTATTTGAAAAATGAAAGTATCCATTAAGCGTTTGTTTTTGTTTAATTATTAGCTTATAGATAGAAAGCATTTTATTAAAAAATACTTTCGTTGTATGATAATTTTACATTCAATTTGCATGAATTGTTTTATAAGTCACTGTAGTCTATTTTTTTTTATTTAACACGTTCTTATTGAATTCATTTAAGGTTTACGACCTGCGATAAATTCTAAATCATCCGTAGTAAATCACTATACACATCGGAATTTCACCTAAAACTACTGATAAAAATTGTAACGCTGCGAAGCAGAACCATTTACAAATTTTATTACAATCAAGCATAAATTTTTGCATTGTGGATGGATGGACTATTTAAGCCATGCCAATCATTAACAAAAAAATTAGAAATTTTTTACGAAAAATATAAATAGTTTCTATATATTAAAACATTCTGAGATAATCAATAAGCTGTTAATTTATTGTGTATGAGACAATAGAATGATTGTATAATATAAAGAGTAACATAATGGAGTTGCAACACACAAGTGCATTTTTTTATTGCAAAAAATCTATTTCATTTGTTGTAGGTTTGTTGCACATGAAAGTGGTGTGAAAGTGTGAAAAACAAATTTGCTTCGCTTTTATAAAGCAAAAAATTGGCGTTGTTTTGTCGCATTGTGAAAATTAAAAATTATTGCCAAATGTTGGAACAAACCTCTCCTTTTCTCTCTCTATGCTATTAATCAATGACTAATTTTTTTTTGTTTTTGATTTATGCGATGCTGATTGCACTTGACATTCCTTATATGAGAAAAATTAGAAAGTGCAATAAACAACAAGTACATGTTAATAAAAACCAAGCAATTTAGAAATAGGTTTAATAGAAATTTAAAACACAAAATTTTACATGGCCAATCCACTACTAATAATTTTACGACCTTCACATTATAATTACGTAGGTATTATGTATTTGGTACTAATACGCACTTTGTCACTTCCACAATTGAATAGTAATTTTATGCTAAAAAAATGTAATCTAATTATGCATGCAATCAAATAGATTTTATCACATAGGTAACGTTAAATTTACGATTTATTTAACCTAAAATAGTAAAAATTGTAGTAGTAATAAATCACGCATATGTTTTATCTAGAAAGTTTGCATAGATGTGCAAAATACCTGTCAACTTTTCCAAACACTTTTTTCAGATCTTTATAAAGTTCTCTATCCCATTTACAAATAGAAATTTTCTGTACGTGATTAAAAGAAATGCATTTAATAGGATAATTAAATGAAAATTAATTATTGGACAAAAATGCTTTGTAATCGTCAATTTCTATTTCATTTTCGTTTTATTTATGTTATTTACGAAATTTGAAATTCAAAAAAAAACATATACATCGATCCAAGTTTCGAAACGTGTCTCGTTTTAATACCAAAATCATGCCAACAATAATCAAATTAATGATAATTAATTCACGTGCATATAGTTTGTATAACTATTGATTAGTAGTTTTAATACATAATAATTTGCATTACGAAATTAAATTCGCATAAATACCACACAAATATCTGATCACCTTTGCATTCATTCCATCTTTCTTATTCGCTACGTATATTTTTACAATTTCGAAATTTCTCGTTTAATTAAAATTAAATTTATGTTAATTGAATGAATATCGACGCTGCCTAACGAACATGCCATTTTTTAATATGCTCGCTTGTAACAATAACGCAAAGGTATACCATATATGCATTCATTGTCAATTCATATTTAAATTCTAAGCTATTAAATTAAGAGTATTAATTTTGAAATTTAAATAATAATGTTAATTTACATGACGAAATTGTATTTCGCAGTATTAAATAAATACCTGATTAACTTTTATTTAATTCTATTGAGAATTAAATACAACATCTCTTATGAGGAATTTATTCTCCAAAGTAAATCTGTATTGCAAAATCACTTATTTAATTACCATAAATTCGAGTATATGCTTTTATAACCAATTAAATGGGATGCAATAAAGTTAATAGACTTCAATTAAAGGACATATTTTTATAAATCGTTACTATAAAAAACGTAGTTAGTCAGCCATTTAAGTGTATCTTTGGAGGTATTACATATATTATAGAGATGACCCGCTTATTATAAGCAATGAGTACATAAGAAATCTGTTCCAAGGATACACATAAAACATTGTCATAAATAATTTATTTAAAGCACCAACGTATGTATTGAATTTGTAGTATTGTGTACTTCTGAAGCATCCCTTACTGCTGCTCGCTGCATACGTTATAGCTTTTTTCAATAAAGTTGCATTTCCTATACAAATCATTTTTATATTTATTTATGCTATAATAATTCAACTATTTTATAGTTCAAGTCTCATATACAAATGCAATTTCAACAAAAAAAACCCTGTTATAATATTTTTTAATACAATTTAGTCCTCCTCTATTTTTTAGAACAAAAATTAAACATTTTTGAAAATGCAGCTAAATAAACATTAGTACAATATTAAAACAGTAAACCATACATTTTGTATAAAATTTTCCGTTAAATTCTTTGGCTTAGTCTAAATTTTATTACTTAGTGTTATCTATACAAACAAAACTGTCCTCTTTACCCAATACAAACTGTTATACTAATCTTCTTTTACCTATTTGAAACTGCAATTAGTAAAATTATGTCTTACTTTATAAAGCATTAAATTTTAATTACGTAAAGAATGACAATTTTATGTTGATGGCGTAAAAATAATAACTTAATACAAAAATACGCTTTGTTGTTTGTTTAGTGGCCATTAAAGGAATCATTTCGGTTATATAAATATTTTACTGCTTTGTAATTTAATATAATTAATAATTACCATTAATATTTTTTGCAGTACATATTGCTTTTCAATGTAATTAATTCCATAAATTTTATTGAAATTCTAAATTGCGCTTGCTGCCTTGGATATGTAGCAAACATGTGTTGCATCAAATCCAATCCTGGCGAATCGATTTAAGAATTTTATAAAATTATACAAATCAATCCTGTCATTGCAAAAATGAGCATCATTTTCTCATCACTTTATAAATACGGTCTGACACATTAATAATGAATTCGTAACGGTTTTAAAATACAAAAATGATGGAATCGAACATTAACGAAATAAAAAAAAACAAATCATCAATTTAATTTACAACCTAGCAATAAATTGAAGACGCTGTTCCTCGTTACATCATCGTGCGCAATCAGAGCAAAAATAAGTTTTTATTTTTTCCATAAATATAGCGTATTAAAAAATAATTTGCAAAATAATCAATAACGTATATGTATAGTGGATATTGCATTACCACTTGAAGATGTTAATTAGCGATAAAAAGCGTTTGTTGGATATGAATAGAAAGATTAATTCATTAACGCTAACGATTTCTTAATTAAAAAAAACTATTTCATTGAAAGGTTGTTGCTTAACGCTTGCAGAAAAAAAAACGAAGCAACAACAACGATTTGCTGTTCTTGTTGCGTTAATTATGGAGTTACACACATTACAAATTTCATTGTGCTTTTTTATATTGTAACCAAAACTGAACGGTATTTTTCGATTGGATCAACTAGAAAAGACAATTAATATCATTCGATTTAGAAACATACGGTTTTTTTCTGCACAAGTAACTGGCATCAGGTTTTCTTTTGAACAGCGCAAACACCTTGACATTTAACGATTATTAGACGCTGACTTTAAAAAGTTGCAGAATCGTGTGTTTTCCTTTTGACTTGCAAAGAATGCAATTTGGATAAAGCATCTCATTTTAATTATTTATTGCGGCGCAGTGCACGTTAGAAAAACAGCTTTAAACGCAACGCTGTTAATTGCCGATGTATTATTTGTATGACTGGCGCTATGAGCTAATTGATATATTGATTATGCAATAATATGCTAATTTGGACAACTTCAAAGGTAAATAATTATCACAAAATAAATGATGTGCTTATTATGCGAACGAACTGTAAATGTAAACAAATATTGCCGAGCCGGTTAAGATTGCAATAATTTTCGATGCACATAAATTTGATTAAATATTAAATTTATGGATTGTTAGTCACTTCTATTTTATATACAACTACACCTTCGCTGGTGAATGTAAACCTAACTATTGTGTAATCATTTTTATTTTAACTGTATCTACACTCCACTTTTACAATAGATATATAGGTAATGTTTATTAACGAACATTAAACTATTAAGCGGTTTTTGCTGGCGCAAAATAGTTTTTTTTATAATGAGCCATAGAAATGTTGTGCACTTTGTAAATTATGCATTAAATGTCGACTTGCTAAGTTGTTGGGAAGTTTACTTGTATTAGAACAATTACAAAGTTATGAATAACGTGATTAATAAATAACATAATATCGACTGCTCTCATTTTATATACTTAACTATAATTAAATATACATCTATATTAATTCAATAATTTTTATATTAATAAAAAATAAAACAATTGTAATTAAAGCATAGAAAATGGTCCAAAAATATTGGTATCTTATCATGGACAATAATGTAATTTCTTTTTAATTGTACACAACAATAGAATTTGATTTAAATTTTTCAGTGAACTTTATAAGTTGCTTGCTGTGGATGATTATAATGCAGTAATAATATTTTATTATTGCTAAGTATTAAACATCACTTAAAGGAAAACAATGAAATAAGTTTAATATTATCAAAAAGAGGGTATAAAATCAAAAAATAGAATAATAAGCAATTGTTAAAACTTGAATAAAATATTAAAATAGTAAAAAACTATTGATTATGTTATCATGTAAAATGGTGTAACTATAATTTTTGTAATTTCGAAATTTAAATCACAGATAATATAGATAGATTATAAAACAACAATAAAAAGCTTAACAAATATCTATAAGTTTCTTCCCTATTTTTTATTTCAATTTTTAACTGAAGTCTATGAATTGCTTACTATAGATAAACTTAATACACTGAGGGCCGATTTCATAATAAAATCGTTAATACTCCGTTAGCTAAAGGGGACATTAAGTTAAAGGAGTCTTTAAATGACAATTTAAAACTATTACTAATGGTCACTTAAAAACATTATAAAATTGATTTTATTTTTTAAGGATGACTTAAATTGTAACAGACCATTAAAATGTTTTTCTTATGTAAAATAGTGAAAATTTAAATTCAAAATTTTAAACAAATTACAAAACAACAATAAAAAGCTTAACAAGTATCTAAGCTTCTCTCTCGTTCTTTTTTATTTAAATTTTTAACTGAACTTTATGAATTGCTTACTGTGGATAAATTTAATACATTAATAATATTTCATTATTGCCAACAATAAGTATTAAACATATTACTTAAAAGGAGAAACTTGAAATAGGCTTAATATTAGAAAAAAGGGGGCGTAAAAGAAGCACATTACTCACAGAAATGAGAAGATTAAATTTTTGATTAATATTCATAAATTTGGCTTCGAATACATTTGGGTGCGCCTCAGAAAGCACAAAAGGAAACCCCTTCACCTTGAATTGATATTATATTTTCGATTATTTAATAATTAACTCACATAGATACTATATAGTAGAACAAAAGTTCATTTATCAGAGAAATGTTTCACTGATTAACCATCTATATTTGTAATATTAAATATCTCATTAGGTGATATAACACTTAACACTAAAAACAGCGCCTAATTACTCGACTGAAGTAATTTGTATATAACATCGTCTTGTTGCTGCAAAAAGTTAATAATTACCTACAGTCTGTGGGTATTAGTGACTGGCGCTATAACTAATTGAAATATTGATTGTGTAATAAAAGCAGAATTTGTATATATGCATGCATACATGCACACACAGTTTGTTATTTACAGCGACAATAATCATAAATGTAAACTTTCATCAATAAAATTGATAAGTGCATTTTGAGCTATAAAAGTATGTGCGCCGTTTTCCAATAAGACGGTAAAGTAAAAGTCGTTGTGACACTGTTTTTAACTTATTTGCGATATCGTATAAATTCCAACGTTGTTTTATATTTATATTTTATTTTGTGTATGTTTGTATGGTATCAATATAAAATAGTTGTCGATACCTATATATACCCAGTATATAATAATGTATAAAATGCAACAGGCTTTCTGAATTAATTCATCAACACGGGCTGTTCTTACGAATCGATTTATTATATTTTATGATTTTATAAATACTTTATTATATAATGTCCTGTTGGTTAAGTTTTTTTATTAATTAGTAATAAACTCTTTAATCCAGTTTTTAATGCCGCAAAGAAACACAATTTATAAAAGCTAAAATGATTGCAAAGATAATTTTAATTAAAATTAAATAAATATTATTTTTTCACCAGTTACAGACGGTGTTTGTTTAACCTTTACAAACGAACATTATGAAATTTGCAGCAAGTCGTGCTTTCAAATATGTTATCTGGATTATTAAAAAATTTTGCAAATGTTTTTGTTTTGTTACTTAATTTGACATACTAAAAAATACATACGAGATTGTATGCAAGTGAACAAAGGAATGGTTATGCAACTGAAGCATCTTGCATTCAAATCTTGGATATAAAAATTCTATTAATGCCACAGTTTAAATAATATCGTTAATTAATCAATAGATTTTGAATGTTGTTCGACAACAATAAAAACCACTTTTGTTAGGAAAAAAAACTTTCGATTTTCGAGTCCTATAGATTTCAAGCATGTAGCGTTTTTAAATACGATATGGAGTCAATGGTCAACAAGTTACAAACAAAAAAAAAGTTGTTATTTTTCCTGCTATTTAAATTTTAATAAAAAAAATGAAATGATTTTTATATTTATAACGATAGGTAAGATTGTGTATTTCTATGCATATACGTTACGTTACAAAGCACATTATATCACATGATTTTTAATATCTTTTCCTGTTAATAAAATCATAAAAACGCTTCATTGTTAACAACAAAGAAGAGAATTTGTTGATATTTTTCAAAAGCAATGTTGTAGAAATATAAATTTACAAGAAAAATTTTAAATATTTTGCGATTAAACACAGTAATGTTTATTGTTTTGAGTTGAAAAATTCAAGATGAGAAAATTACATGGTAAAATTTTCATTAATCCTTTCCTGTTAAGAAAATGGTAAAAACAGTTCTTTTTTAGTATTTTATGTTTCTATGTAATGACAGTTTCAAATAACAAAGCATTCTTTTTAACTGTTTTTTGTTTGCGTAGAGATTAATACGTTATTACTAATTTTGCTATTTCCTTAAGATTACCAACTTCCTCAATAACCATTTATCTGAAATTAAACTTGCGCCTAACAAAAAAGATTATAAATGCAAGTTCCTTTGGCATTATCACTCTAACCACAAAATATTTACGCCGTAAGTTGAATGTCATTAACATTTAACGTTCGAATTAAAAGCAAATTCATCATCATGCTGGTGATGCTTAACCTGTTCGTATTATTTGCGAGATAATTGAGTTAAACCTTTTGCATTATCTATTTTAAATTTACAGTAAATCTCTCAACGAAAATACAAATAGACAATGTAATTTAATTTAACTGGAACTTATAATGTGGATAATTGCGTAAATTTGTAACAGTAACGGGTGAAGATAAGGATCCGAGCACAGTTCGAAAAAGCTTTAATGCAACATAATTGATACTTGATTGCTTATCTTATGCAATATGTGTCGTAAATGAAACAAAGTCTCGCAGGCAGGCGCATCAAATTTTTTCACAAAACTGCGCTAACTGTAAGAGCTGATAATTGCATTTCCCATTATTATGCTCAGCCACCACTTAAACGCACTATTAAATCGTAAATCACAAAAAAGGTCAGCGTTTTTACCATTGCAAAGTAAATCCAAATAAATAAATATTTTTGAGCACGTACTTTCATTATATATCTACAGCTAATTAACTTTTTCACATATTGCGTCTAATGAATACTAATGATTATAACTAATTTATCGAACATCGCACACAAGCAATTGCATTGAATCTTCGGCTTTGTAATTATCAACAACTTTCAATGAAACTAAAAAACGCAAACGCGGTAACCTAGAATATATGATTGATAAATTACGAAAAAAAAGTGATGAAAATTTCACAATCCTATAAATAAAAGTAAGCGAGTGCTTGCAAATGTTTGCGGCCCATACCTTAATTAAAAGCGAATAACGCATAAACAAATGAAATTGACTTTTGAAACCAGATAATAGTAATTTATGGGTGGTTTACTCAAACGCAAACAATTTATCAATTTTTTGTTTTCAAACAACTTTCATAATTTTTTCTTCACTTATAGATTTTGCAACGACACCACAAATTTCCGAATACATCAAATGTCAGTCAAAATTCGATTTATTAAAAGTTGTCATATATATATTGTATCATTGGTATAAAATACAACTCCCTCTGTTAAGTTTTTTCTAATAGAAGAAAGGAATCAAAACATGGCATCTGTTATACTTGGTTTCACACAGCTGTTAATTTTTGGTTGATCAATAATAATCATCTTATTGCAACTTTTATAATTTCAACTGCTAATTGAGATCGAAAGCTATATTAAAAAAATCGAAATAGGTATTATATTTTCACTTTTTTATGTAAAATATGTGCAAATTTGGCGAACTTTTGGAGAAAATTAATTATATTCATTAAAATTGTATTGATGTCGATAAAGAAAGAAGAATATTCAAACAAAGACAGCTTTCCAAGAGTATTTATTATTATTTGAAATATTGTAAAGAAATTATTGATAATGAAATTTCAGACACTATTTAAGTACTCAAAATAATCTTCAAGATTAAATGTTTAAATTTATTTTTTGGTAGGATACAAAAATAATAATAAAGCATGAAATGTAGCAGAAATTCAATAATTGTTTTGTTAGGTATTTATAGATTTTTAAACAACTATCTATCTTTAGTATGAGTTTTAATTGGATTGTCATTAAAATAGTTAGCTATACATAAAAAATTACTTACATTTTTTATATTTATGAATATGTCAGTTGCTAACTATTTATTAATGTTCATGTAAAATGTTTCAAGTTTCAACGTGATTGTTTTATTATAGCATTTCTATAGACTAAGACTGAACTGGAATTTATTATTTTTAAGTTATCTTTAAAAGAAAATTCGGTTTGTAATTGAGTTACATAAGAAAAAAAAGTGGAGTGACTTTCCAGATTCCTTAGATTTTGCAATGATTTAGCTATTTTCTGAGATGTCGTTCTAATTGGATGACGAGCAGCGAAAGAAACGATTCGAGCAATGTGTGCGGAGGCGTTCGAAGAATGTTACATTTTAGCGCTAAATAATGTGTAACTAATTCACCTATTTATGTTAATAGATGCACCATTACGTGACATCCTTAAATCTCTGTTTGTAGATTCTTCACCAACTTACATAATTGCTCTCTAAACAACGAACCACCCAAGCTCTTACTCCATCGCCTTTGTTACCAGCCCGGATTTTTACATGTTTTAACTCAATTAGTAGATACAATATACGTGAACAACGATCTAAGCACATTTTTCTGGAAGTGCTAAACGCAAATGATATTTATGCGTGGAAGTGATTGTTAAATATTTATACGAACAATTATCTCATGTATATGTTAAACACTATTTCCATGTGCAATAAATAAATAATGAATTTACTAAAAATGCATTTCTCTTTTCTACAAACACAAACAGTAGCAGTCTTGTTGATTTAGGCATTCTTCACTCAAACCTACATTTCGAATTCCTGTGTTCCAAATACACCAACAACATTTACTATTTGCAATATTTTATGTAATAATTTATTTGAAAATTTGTAAATTGGATAAATTTTATTGGCTTTCATTTACTTAATAATTACGTTTACTTCATAAAGTGAAATGCAATTTAATGACTTGTACTTTTTTTCAAATAACTCACATAAATCTATTTCAATTTTTGGCATATTTAATACAGTGGTACCTTGGTTAACGAACGCCCTGGGTAACAAAATCTTCGGTCAACAAACCTTTTTTAGCTGTTTTCAACGCATGAGAGAATGTTTTTATTCTTAAATTCGGTTAACGAACGTGATTATGGAACGGTTTAAGTTCGTTAAACGAGGTACCACGATCCGAAATTTTAAATATTATATTTTTCATATAAAATATTTCAAAACTTAACCAACAGTGGCAGACTTGTTAATTTAAGCATTTTAATTAAAACCCACATTTTCAATCTTACATATTTGTTCCAAATTCAACACCTTATCAAACACAATCTCACATCGACATTCTTCTGCTGCGTTCTTAATTAATTAATTCGAGTCTGTAGGTATATACGTACGTTTTTAGTGCATTTGTCGATGTTATACATAAGCATGAATTTTCTAAAATTTATATTTTAATGTTAAAAAAATACTGTTATCCTTTTTTGTGTGTAAGTGCTTTGAGCTATGCCAACATACGTCAATAAAAAAGATGTGTAAATAAAATTGTTAATTACATAAATAATTGATGATTTTGTACACACATCTTATTATTATTGTCAAGCTTAATTAAGATCAACCTTGAAGTCGTACCAAGAAGAATTTTTAGGTAGTATGATTAAACAAATTTGTTTGTTGTATTATTTATCGATGACAACAGCAGAAAAGCAGCTTTCAATTAAAAAATTTTTGTGGCAAATAAATGCCGAGTAATAAAATCGATATAAATATTTGTTTGTTCCAAACAAACAACACACAATTATGTTTCGTTTCATACGAAAAATAAAAAAACGCATATCGCAAATATTGATATTAATTATACCGTTTTTTCGGTTTAAAACTAAAAATAGGTTTTATGGTTTGCGTGCTCCAAAAGTGGGCAAAAAATGCTTTTAAACAAGCAATAAAATTAAACATATTAAAGATTTTGCCTTCTTCTCCTTATTTGTTCTTCAGTTTCTAGTGAAATTTGTTATAAATAAAGCGAGTAGCTATTAATTAAATAGAGATTTATGAGCGCTACTAAGTAAATTGATAAAGTACTAATATCAGCATTTCTTTGAAATACTGCACACAACCATTTCCATTCAAATTCATATTCATATTTATATATTTAACGTTAATTAATAACATTTATGTTATATTTAAAATAATAGATGCTATAATGTTTACATCATAAATACTCCGAATAAATTGTTATTAATTACAAACTGATAAAAATGTAAGTAGATGTAATTTTATAATTCTATCAAACATTTTAAAAATTATATAATCAGCAGAAACATAAATGTTGAATTGTAACAAAAATTAAAGAATGTTTTTAAGTTTGTTGCGATTTTTAGATAGATTATTAAAAATTCTAAACAAATTCATTGAATTATTTTTATCTCTTTCATTAATATTCGAATCAGAAGCAAAATTTAAATAATAACAGAACATTATGTTATAATTTTTATATTAAAATCATTCTATGGTATTTTTTAAATAGAAATAACCAACAAATTCACTAATTATGATAAAAAACACAGCCTTATTAATTAACTTCGCTATAAAAACGCTAAATTACTACTGTAGACGTATGCGTAGAAAAAAATTGTTAATGTGGTTTTTTTTAATTCCGATACAATCTTAAGATTGTGGCATTCAAGTCAAATTAAATAAATGTTAAAATCATAAGCGTGGTAAGTATAAAAAATGTTATTTCAGTTTTGTAGCTTTGCATAAAAATATTGATTGTTAATTAAACGTGCCATATAAAATGCATTAAATTGCGATGGACAGCATAAAACATGTCCGTGAATTATAATTTCTTAATAATAAAAAAATGATAATCAAAGTCATGTGCATTTATTGTACCTACAACTAAGTCGCCTGCATGAATAGAATGCGAAATTAATATAATAAAAAAACTGATAATGGCATAGTCGACAGGTGTTTCTAAATCGTTGAAACAAAGCGTTAAAATTTAAAAAACCCGTATTTATAAACCCACCAGTCGTTTGCTAATACGCAGCGGAAATGCAAAAGAAGCAACAACACACAAACACACACACAGGCATACTTTTTTCGATAAAATACAATGCGCGCGGCTTTAACGAACCTTTGCAGCAGCACATAAAACTACTCCACCGTATTCTAAAAACTAAATTATGCATTCAATTAAAGTCAGCTTTGAGTTCAGCTCGATGGCAAAAACGTACATGTCAATGATTTATTGTTCTGCAAACACTCAATTAAAATCAACATTTGCCAAAAACAATGCAATAACGTGTAAAATATGTTAGACAAACAACCTACTGCAGGCTGAGTTTAGAAAATTTCCAGTAGCGATTGCTCTATTAAGTCAAGTTTTCTACACAATGTCAATATTTAACTCCTTTTGATTACAAGATTTCCAATAAGACTATTTGACAATTTGGTGTCTCTTGAAATTTAATTTATGAAATGTAATTAATTGATCAAATTAATGTAAATTTCTTGATTTGTTGTTATTTAACCAACAACATTGTCACAAAAGCCAAAGATTCGCATCACACAATGTTTGATTATATTTTGATATCATAAATTATCATTAGTTCGTAAAATGTTCAAATAAATTTCTAATAATAAAATCTACAATTTAATTATATAAATTTTTAAGAGATAATTTAACAATTGCTTTGTACTTAAAATATAGATTCCTTTTTATTACGAGATTTCCAATAAGACATTTAATAATTTACTCTGTCTTGAAATGTAATAAGTAGATTTATTTTCAAAATGTAATAATATTAGATACTTAATTGATAACATTAAAATGAAATTGTTTCTTTATTTGTATTTAACCAAGAACAATTATCACAAGAAAGATTTTAATCCCACAGCGTTTGATTACATTTTTACTTCATAAATTATCAGTAGTTCGTAAAATTTTCATATAATATTATGAATAATAATATCTACAACTTAATTATTTAAATTTTTAAGACATGATTCAACAGTCGCTTTGTACTTTAAACAAAGTATGATTTGTATTGCATCACTTTAAGCAACAATATCTAAAAATATGTACTTTGAAATATTAAAAATGTTAAAACAAATAAGTACATATATATTTTAACTTTATTGTTGATTTGAATAAATAAATGATTGTAAAATACAAACGCAATGATTTATTGCATTTTAACAGTTAATTAAAGCATTAATTGCCAAAAATATCTCATTTAAAGTACAGTTAACGTAATATAAACGTTTATCTGCAGCTACAATACAATGCATCAAATGTGTGTGTGAAACTTTAAAGTTGCCTTTACATAAAAATAAATTTTTGCTTATTTTATGGACTTTGAGTTGAAAATTACCATCATTTAAATTGATAGCGATTCAAAGAGATGGATGTTGCATAACAGTTTAATAAATATTATTGTAACCATTTAAATGCGTGCATGCACATACAGGCATTTCATGTTTTGCTTAGCAAAAAGTAACCTACAAGCTGATAATAAGCGTATAATCCAATTTCGTGCCATTTATTATTTATAACAAAATAAAAAACAATCAAATTACTGTATTTTCCATAAATTAAAGAACGAAAAGCTCTGACAATAATGCGGGATTGTTGAAATTAATTAGTTATCAATGCATAATTGTCCGCCTCTAGAAAGTACAGTTTTCGATTAAATTTAAATTTCTTATTATGGACCTGTTTAATGCAGTTTATTACATAACATTGTGTCACAAAGGTACTACTCACCACTTGTCGATTCTTGCACTGTCCGAACGAGAAACGTATCCAAAAACACTACACAAGAACGTGTGGTTTGTTGTGCTATTTCAATAATCCCTTTAGTTCACAGTTTTTTTTTTGTTTCGTCGAGCACTAGAAAACTAAACGTGTACAACAAATGCTACGTGTAAACACAGCTTAAAAACGCAACATGAAAGCCAACTGTCGAATGAAGTGGAATGAGAAAGAAGAAAGCGTCGACCCATGGAGTCCGCGAGTTTACTACGTCACGTACAAAGTGGGGAAATGCTGCACTCACAGAAACGTAGATGAACATCGTGTCCAGCGAGGTTCGAAGACCGGATATCCCTTCGCATCAAAAAATCAACAATGGATGTGATTATAATATAAGCGCGAGCACATCGACTTCGGCTAATGAATATAATTGATCATTTGCCTCTTCCTTACACATCTAATATTGCTCACGGATACTTACATGCCTTGATTCCTTGAGGTAATAAACCTTTACGCTAGCGATTCCAGGAACTTCTTCCCGAATCTTCAACGACGCAAAATATAATAGCTCTTATCAGTACTATGTGTTTATATACCTACAAAATAAACGTAATAAATCATTAAAATTAATTATTTCGCTTACTTTGTCATTCATTGTTGCTATATTATTTATCTATTGTGTTTTATTAATTTTGCACAATATTCATGTAAAATTTGGAATGTTTTAATACAATATATTTAATTAAATCCCAGTTTTCGAGAGTAACCTCGCATTATCAATTGTTTTGAAAATAAACAGCAGGCAGAACTGCTGCCAACATAAAATAATAAAAATCACCAGGTAAATAAGATGGCCGCCAAGTCATGCCTTTTTGACATTTATTAATTTTTTTGATACAAGTAGAGATTTGATTCATTTTATTGGTATGTAAACAAGCTAAATATAGAGAAATAAGCAATGCATGTGTGTATGATAAGCTGTTAAGTTATAAAATGCCACGTTTACGTATCTGTATGTTTAACACTTAAGAGCAAAATGGCGTATTTATTGTGATAACCGCACTGCCAAAAAATCTTCAAGTATCTAATATTTAACCGTTTTTAAATATCTAGAATTATAATGAAAGACATATTTTTGGCAATTACAACTGTTATTTCATCGTTTGTGCTTGTGCTGTGTCTTATATTATTAGGTAATATGCAAATAATAAATTTGCATATCATTTGTTTTTCATATGCATGAATTTTAAGGTTGCTAGGCAATTTGACAATAACTTAGTTTATAATAATTATTTGGTTTTACATTTTAGGCTGGTATATTGTATGGAAATTGTTCCTGTCAAGATTTAAGTTTGTAAAAGAACTGTTTGGGGGTGGTTTGAATGAAAATACTTCATCAGACAATACAAGAGACGCTCGAAGTAGAACAAAGAAAACAAGACGTGCTTAATAATATTTTACAAGTAATAATATAAGGTAAAACTTACAATCATGAATATTCGTTGTGCAAAGCCCGAAGATCTTATGAACATGCAACATTGCAATTTACTATGTTTACCTGAGAATTATCAAATGAAATATTATTTTTACCACGGATTAAGTTGGCCACAACTGAGCTATGTGGCCGAAGATGAGAAAGGCAATATTGTAGGATACGTATTAGCGAAAATGGAGGAAGATACTGATGAAATGAAGCATGGACATATAACTTCACTAGCTGTGAAACGATCTCATCGTAGATTAGGTTTGGCTCAAAAATTAATGGATCAAGCATCTGAAGCAATGGTAGAATGCTTTGATGCTAAATATGTATCATTGCACGTACGCAAAAGCAATCGAGCTGCTTTAAATTTATATAAAAATTCGCTTAAATTTGAAACGGTTGAAATTGAACCTAAATATTATGCTGATGGCGAAGACGCTTATTCTATGAAACGAGATTTATCGGAATTCTCGAAAAAAGTTAAGAGGGACAAAACAGAAGACTAACTTTTCTTTTTTTGTTATATATTTTTAAGCTATTGCAAGTTGTAATTCATTTTAAGTTAAATATATGTTTTTTAATGGCTATTTATACTTGAATAACAACTAAGTACTCAAATCGACTCTGTTGTGTTATAATTTTCTCTTTTTTCTAGGTTCCCATTATCTCATTGCGTGTACAATATTGCGATTGATGAACGAGTAACGGCAATTCTAATCAGAATAAAAATGAATAGTTTTTTTGAAATTCTCTTATCTAAGGGATATCTAATTATTACAAATGAAGCAGAGTAAGATACACGCAATTTATTCTTGGAACTAAAAAATATTGGTAATTTCAAAATAGATTCAATCGAAGAACACTATAGTTGTAAGAATTATTTGGAAATAATTGAATTGCTTAAAATCAAAAGATACCTGCTCGACTCGTGGGATCAAAGAAATCCTATTCCTATTCGAGTAAACCTTTTGTATCATTCAATTTGTTATATATTATGACCAATCTTAAAAATGCCCTGGCAACTTTAATAAAATTGAATGTTTTTTTTTAGAAATTCTTCTGTCTCATCTAAAAATAACAAATGAAACAAATATAGATTTCCATAGTTTTTATTCTTTATAGTAAATATTGGCATTTCAATTGAATTTATTCCTACTTATAAGAATTGTTTCTGATGATGATTCTATAAGTAGTTTATTGAAAGATCCAATATAGTTTATGAAAAATATTATTTGTACAAAACTTATTTGATTTGGAATTATTATGTGGCCGTCGGTTTACACTGGGAATATGCTGCTAAGAAAGCCCAATTATAATTATTGGCATAACTTTACAAAAGTGAAAATGCAAATAATTGTTTATATAATTAGATTTTCAAATACATACATGAATGTTACGAATTGTGTAAACGTAAAGTACAGCGAAATATTCATATTTCAAAATGTTGCGAAAAACAAATGAAAATCTTTATACTATTGATAATAATATTGAACGGAAAGATAACTAAAATTGGTTTAAAAAGCAGTGCTACATAGATAAATTCATGAATTATAGACAAAATTTCAATTATGGTACAATGTTAAACTGAATAGGCTTACATTGAATTGTCATAACCAAAGGGTCACTAATACATACTGTTATTGCTATTCAAAATATTTGCCACTTTTTATCTGCTACTACAAATGTCATAATTATAAAAAGAATAACAAGCAAATTCAATTCAAGTACACCTCGTACACCTTTTGAAGTAGTATTTCGGAAATATTTGATATGGAATTAATATTATGAAATATTTAATCTTTAATAACTTTATTTCTTAAATGCTTGACAATGTCATATGAACGAAACATGTCGCATAATCTAAAACTTATTAGTGAAAATTCACAAAATAAGGTTATTAAATAATTTCAGAAAGTATCAAATGTATTTCAGATTTTATGTATTCCGAAATTCATATAACTAATCTGAAATACATTTAATGTTTTCTAAAATTAACATGATAATTTCTGAAATGTTGCTGGAAAAGGTGCAGTAGCAGTCAAATATCTTTGAAGCAGAAAACAAATTTTATCAAAATTAATAAAGTATTTCGCCTAATGTGAATGCTATTTTAAGAAATTCTTTTATTATAATCAAATGTTTATGACATGTTGCAGAATTTATTAACTCTACGTCAAATCCATGTATTGTTCTAATTTAAGGATAGCTGACAGAATGACGCATTTACAATTATATATACCCTTTTTAAAGTTTCCACTCGGATTGAAATGAAATTTTACAGTACATTTACCTGCACTCTTTATTGTTTAAGTGAATGCAGTTGAAAGTCCAGCTTTTGTTTTTAATACAATAAGTACTACTGCACACTGACGTTAATTACTAATAAATTTAAAGTTTGTGGATTAATATGGTTAATGAAAGAAAAGCACTTTAAAGAAGGAAACATTATATATTTATGGCAAAATTATCATCATAAATTATTAAATCATTAAATTTCTCTCTCATAAAATCAATTATAGATAAAATTATATATACAAAATGCTTATATGTAGCTAATCACCTAATTCCTAAAAATAATTCAAAATATAATAAAATTTGCAAATATTTAATATACATGTTTATATTCTTTAATAGTTTGATAAGACATCTAAGCACATTCAGTTTATACGGGGTTGTATATTGTTTTATATAAACGATTATTTTTCATACAAAATAAGGAACTAAATTACTATTGCCGATTAATTTCTCGTGGTGCACGCGTAAACTTTTATATAAATTGAGCGGATCATACATTCATTATGTAATCACAACCATACTTATAAACAATTAAAACTATAAAATGAAAACGAAAACAGTTTAAGGTTGTGCGGCTTGCACCAAGCATAACTTCAAGTCTCTAGCCAAATGCGATATGTCAACGATCGAATCAACCATTTCTTGCACGGCAGTCACGCTGGGAAATTGCAAAGCTGCTTGTTTCGTCTTACTAACGCTCGTGGCCAGCGCCTCCGATAGAGCATTCGCACAATTCAAAGCTCGTATCTTAATCTCCGCCTTTGAAACGTTTCGATTGACTGTATCACCAATATGAACTAATTTATGAGCGCTAAGTACGACAAATTTGCCGTGAGCTAGAAACACTTTCGGCGGCTGATTGTGCTCGACCGTCTGCAAAAACGCATCTATTGCTTGAGTCAAATTGTTATGGTGTGTCGTTGCTTGAGCGGCAAAAAATGTTAAAACTTGCTTATCCTCGGGATCAATCTCTTTTGTGTTTTCAATAGCGGCCTCATCAGCATTTTTAACAATGCAATCGAAGTTCTTTTGTAATTCCTTTGGTAATGCGTTGCGTATCTCCGAGTTTGATTTGACAACTGCGTCCTTTGATTCCAAGTTGACATAATCGTAATCTTCGAGTGTCTCGTTGTTTATTTGTGGTGAGGAGTCTCTCTTAAACAGAAGCGTGCTGTTGCCTTGTATAAACGAAGCTGCTTGTCTAACATCTTCAGTTAATGCTCTGGCACATGCAATTATTTGTTCCAATTCGTCTGGTTTGTGCTTATCGTCATCTTTCTGTTTGATTAGCAGATCAAGTGACCAGTTCATCTGGTGCAATTTGTCTGTTGTTTCATGTATTAACTTATCTGAATTCTTTAAAGCTATGACTAAAGTAACTAGTTTTGTTGCTAGATTTTTATCCGTTGCACGTGTCGCATTTCCCAATGCTCCTTCGCAAAACTCGGAAAAATCGTGCAGTGACGTTTTCAGTCGCACCACCGCCAATTTGATTTCCATTAAGTTTGGCTCTAATTTCTCAGCTGTCCTCCAATTTGGCGTTACGAACCCAAGTAATCTTGATATAACGCTTGTGGTTTCAGTCTGTAACCTCTCTAATGTATCCAATGCCGATGTTAATTCCAGGGGTAGTTCCTTAATTTGGTTGTGAGATGGTGGAACGTCGTAGATTTGTTGCGCATGTGGATTTAAAACTAATTGAGGTCCCTTAGACGAATATGACCTGGGTACGTCGTAATCAGGCATGTTGATTAAACTACTTCTATTCGAAGAGCTGAAGGACTCTCCGGTTAAGGAGAGAGAACTTGCAGAACTCGATGGAGTCAACATGTTTTGTGAGTGCAGTAGTGGTTTTGGAATGTCGTAACTGTCATGTGAGTCTTTACTAACCGGTGAGATACATGATAAAGCGGGTGAACATCGCGGACAATTGCTTCGTGTATCATAATTTATGGGAACTGCTCTTGGTGGCACATCATAGTAGTCTGAACTTTGACTCGGACTTAAACTATGCACTGGAATTGGCGAACATCGCATCGGTGGCATATCATATAAGTACACATCGTTGAATTTTCTTGGTGTTAAAACCTACAACAAATATTATATGTCAATAATTTTATTCATAACAATAATTTAGAATGCTTAAAGTATCGTTTAGGTGCGAGCACGTTTGGGAAAAACTGAAATCGTAGCTAAGTTCACACGATAGGTAGGCGGCAGTACTGAGAAAAGCACAATCAATAGCTCAGAGGCGTAGCATATAATAACAATAATGCAACAAATGTTATTGAAATGTATACATAAAAAATAATTTTCTCATCAGCGCTGCTACTACAAAACGTTGAATGTACGCGGTACTGAATCGATGACCAAATATAGTTTAAATATATTATTGCAGCCTTCGTTTTTTTTTTCTTATTAGTCTGGCGCCTTTGTCTTCCTTGCTGGTTTTATACCATGAAGTAAGTCAATGTATAATTTACAACGACCCTAAAGATTTTATCGTCAACAATGGTTCTTTTAACATATATTTAGAAAATTCTTATCGTTTTATAGGCACAACAATTATATTTATTTACCGATAGACATATACACTGAACAATCAATATTATTTACCACTATTTTGATGATAAGATACCGGCGATGTGTGCGTGCGTGCGTGTGTGTCTATGAAAAACTATTAAGATGGTAACTGTCAACGGTTTAATTAACCAACAACAACATTATTCTATAAACTAATATTATGAAATGCACTCGAAGAGATTGTTTTTAATTCACCGGAAATTCTAAGTAAACACAGCCAAATTGATTTAAACAATTTGCAGTTAAAATCAAGTCTAGACTTTTAATGCGAGAAATGAAAAGATGGGGAGTCCGCCCTAGGATGCAGACAGAGTGTAGGGTTGCTATGGAGATGCTTTATATCCCTTTTGGTATCGATTCTAGCACGCTATAATAACATTTACTGATATTAAAAATGAGACATAAAAAAACAACAAATAAATGAAACTTTCATCGAATATTAACGATGATTTATTGATGAAAATGAGCCGAAAAAGAAGAAAATTACAATGTCCTACATTTAAGCCGCGGTAAATTATTATAAATTTCACCTTAATTAAATTTATATCCAATAATTGTGGACGTCATTGACGGATCCATATGTTAATGCATTAAGGTTGTGTCATAACTCGATATACATTATACATATAAATATATACTATAAATAGAATTTTATTTAATCGAAAGATGACTTCATGTTCGGTTTCGTTAATTGCTGTTTAACGTCAGCGCATCCAAGAAATATTCCTTCTTTTCGTATGATGTGATAAAAATATTTGAACACTTTTTTTATGATTCATCCCACTTTCTCGGAACTATAATTAATTATCGACATATTTCCACGAAAGTATGAAGGATTTTATTAGCATTGCATTTAGGCCAAGCGCACATAAACGAAACGTGGGCTACTCGCTTCTTCCAATGAACAAAAATCACCCAGTCATTGCATCTACATACAAAAGTAATTTATAAAATATGCATTTGGGAAGCGCGCAAAGTTATCCTAAAACTTTCATAGCCTCTTACAAACACTTGTTCGACACGAATTTAGTTTGATAAACTTTTAACATGGGAATGGAAACACTGGATTTAAATTTAAATTAACTTTAGCGCATGGCATGAATCATTTCTTAGTTATTTCTGCGCTTTTTCTGCGTCCCGAAAAAGCTTCGCTGCAAGAAGAAACTTTCTACGAAATCGCTTTTCACACCACACTTTTATATCTTGTATTAAAACAAACGATACTCGTATAAGATGCGGTATTAATAAAAGATAAAAAAAGGTTCTCTTTTTATATATGTAATAAAAAACGAGGTAGTTTCAGGCATAAAAACGGTCCTTGGATTTGCTTTCAAAAAATCATTTTAGTCGTCGCATCACCCCACTAGAATAAAAAGTGTGTACATTATTTTTACGTTGCATCGCCGAGGTGTGTATGATAACATTAATATTGATATGAACAATGTGAAAACGTGGAAACAATCCAAATAGACGGATGAAAAATTAATTCGCATACACGTAACGAGATAAACGAAATGAAACAGTAAATAATATAATATGGCAGGCAGTAAAGGCACCACCAACAAACTGATTATGATTTATTGCGCACGATGTAATAAAATTAACATGTCGATGTACTGCTCAATAAAATCGAAGTAGTTAGAGTTAATCCAGCACATCCCTCTGTTAATCATGATTCTATATATTCTATATTTGACAAGTCGGTTAGTCATTAAAGAGCTAAAGCTTGACATTTACGAAAATTAGCTCGGTAAGTATATTTTGTACTGAAGCATTCGAAACTGTACCGGGTTTATGTATACTACTACCTTCAAATATTGCCCAGAATATATCCGGTGTATTAATAAGGTTTACGATGTGTGAACCGAATGGAATCAGCGGTAAACGCTCAGTACATGTCATATTATAACCTTAAAATAAAAATATAGCAAATATAGTGAATATACTGGCACGATTATCCAATTAGGTATTCCAAAATATGTCATTTTAAATACTAAGGTACAAGCAGTCAATCTAAAATATATTTTTTCACGACAAGATAACCTTAATTTTTCCTAAATACCTTTTTGCGATATTTTTTTAATATTATTCTAACTTTAATAAATATTTGATTTGCTTGAGAGCTATTCTTTCTTAAAAAAAAATGACCGGTTGCACCTCAGTAGCTGTTTGACAGTACTCTGGAATGCCTAATTAGTAGCAAAAATTCATTGTTTTAGGTTATGTTACAATGTTTACCTCACAAACGTCTTAGGCATTCTTAATAAGTCATTTTAACTATTAAGGAATACCCTGTCAATCTAAAATGTAACTTTTCTACGACAAGATATCCTTAATTTTTACTAAATACCTTTTTGCGATATATTCTGAAGATGATTCAAAGTTTAATAAATAGTCGCTTTACTTAAGTGCTATTGACAGGTTGTCCCTCAATGCACTGCTCAATAAAATCGAAGTAGTTAGAGTTAATCCAGCACGTCCCTCTGTTAATCACGATTCTATATATACTATATTTGACAAGTCGGCTAGTCATTAAACTCCGTAAATGGATTTTCTGTTTGCGTAGATTTATTTACCGTCAAAACTTATGCATACAACATTCGAACAAATTCGATTTCGTGCTCATCGCTCGCTTGCTTGCGTTGTGATGCAACAAAATGATCGGAAGAAAATTTTTAATTAAAGATTCAATCAAATTGTGACGCGCTGTGCTTGATGAAATTAAAAAGGAAGGGGGTGAAAAATAGCGTGCGGCGCTGGATGTGTTTGCTAGTTAGATAAATAGATTTCGTTGCTGCTAGAGAAAAAACACACACACGAACGCGTAATGCAATTAACCAAGCCTTTTGTTAGCACTGACAGAGAGTTATTTCATATAAATCGATGCGCATTTGTAATCCCTCAGGTTTTATATATAAATAGTATTAGGTTTCAGTAAAAATGTCCGGTTTTATTAATAATAAACGCCAGTTGCGTTAATTTAAGTTATGTTTTATAACATTTTGAGTAATAAATGCCCGCATGGAGGCATTTTTCACACACGTTTTACTGTCTTCGGAGTGTAATTTTACTACACTAGATAGTTTAGATGCATTTAAACAGGTTGAGCGCGTAGTTCCCCTTGTTTAAACGCACCTTAAGGATATGCAGCTATTTTTCTCACCAACCTAGATGCAATTACAGAACGTCTTCCACCTACTAGTTTATTAATTTTTAACCAATTACTTTAACTCGAAGTTAAATTTGATTTAGTGAAAGTGTAATTGATTTCCGCACAATCCATTTTACTTTTTATACATGATTGCATCACATGGAAAATAATCGATTTAGTATTATACTTGCTTTTGTCGTGTCTCTTTTAAGTTTACACAAATGTGTAAAAAAGCGGCCGAAACAATTAGTCGCAGACACGCTCTTAATTTATTTAATAATGTCTTGTGCCAGGTACTTTTAATATTCACTTTTATTTTTATAGCGCGTTAATAAAGCGACTAAGAAACGTGACTGAAAATAAAAGTGATAATATTGCATGTCTTTAAATTGTTTAAATCATTATTTAATTTAGTATGCGATGAATCTATTTTATCATTTCATCATAACAACGCATCGTCGCTATACTTTGTGGTTTGATTGAAGTGTTTCCTATTTAGACTTAATTAACTTTTATATTTACGTTCAATAAATTACAACTTTCCGATTGCCACATACAACAATCTAATTGAAAACACATGTATTTTATGCATTCCAAGCGACTCGAGTTTTGCATTCGTTTGCAGGAAAACGTATTAATATTTATCAATCCATGCTACCAATAAAATACTATTTTATTGGGAAAATTTTACGGTAACTAATATTTCCATCTGCAATAAAATGTGCATAAATTTATAAGCAGATTCATATACGCGAGCTATTACTCATAATCTACAGTTAATTATTCTTTTCGAAAATTTAATTGATGATAAATTCCTGAGCAAAATAATTGCTACACCTAAATCATCTCCCGAGCCGATAACAAATAAAATAATTGACAAACTCTCATTGATAATTCATGCGGATAATTAGCGTCTATTAACTGTAACTGCATGAAGATGTCAATGAATGAAAGTAGCAATAAAATGATATCTTTATGCCTTACGACATTTAAAAATGTTGTTATTTATAATGCTAATAGAGAGGCTTGATTTAAATGTTGTATGTAAGTACGAGTATAATAAGAAGGAACATAATTTAAATACAATAATATTTTTATGTTGCATAAAGAAAGTCTACCACAGATAGCATTTGAGAAGTTAACGAGAAATCCACAATAACAACTACATATAAAAGAGTTAAAATGTTGGAACTCAATTTTTTATTCGTATGTAGAAACTTATTATAATGGGTAATACTTCAAACTTAATATTTTTGTTTATAACATCGACGTTTCGGCCCGAAAACTTTCGGGTAGGGAAACTAGAACAATTGCTTCATTCAATCCATCATCAACCAATCTACAAGTATAAACTAACAATAAATCCCCTGATGATGGGGGTGATGAAACAATTGGTATAGTTTACCCATCCAAAATAATAGACGTTTACGAAAATTAGCCTGGTAAATATATAATTTGTACCGTAACCATTCGAAAACGCACCTGGTTTATATATACCACCGCCTTCAAATATTGCACCGAATGCATCTGGTGCAGGTTTACGATTTGCAAACCGTATTGAGTCACCGGTAAAACCTCGTTACATATCATATCGTAAGCTTAAAATAAACACATCGCGAATATATTCAGTCAGTAGAAAAAATTAAAATTTTTAGGTTATGTTACAATTTTTATGTCATTTTAACTATTTAGGGATAAGTTGTCAATCTAAAATATAACTTTTCTACGACAACATATCCTTAATTTTTTTTAAATACCTTTTTGCGATATATTTTGAAGATGATTCTAACTTTAATAAGTAGTCGCTTTACTAAAAAGCTATTGACAGGTTGTCCCTCAATAGCTATTTGACAGTATTCTGGATTTCGTAATTGAATGGGATCCACGCATCGAAATATCAACTGTGTACCGTGCCATAAGCGGTAGATGCTACTTAAGTTAATTTTCGTAAATGCCTTATGATATTAAAACAAAAAAAACTATTTGATGTATAATTTATTAAAATGAGTAGTCCAATTATATTTCCACATTCCGAAGAAATGAGCTAATTTTGATAAAATATGCTATTTATACGACTGAATACGTTAACAAAAAAGTCTCTAATTTCAAGAATTGGCAAGGTCACATTCTAAACACTACAGTCTGCAGACGTGCTAAGTGCCAAGACGTTTCTCTTCATTTAAATACATATATTTTTTCTGAAATTCATGCCTAGAAAGAAAATTATACGTCGGATGTGCTAATTAAAATTGACGTAACTTTGTTTAGGGGATGAATAAATGAGGCGCACTTTGCCAGTCCGAAAATTTGAAAGTATAATTTGCGCGTTGCGACAGCAGCACCCCAATCAAGCGTGCATTTTTCCATGATTCATCCATACGAACCTTATTTGGTTGAACGTGCCAACTTCTTCTTTTGCCTTGTCGCTGCAAACTGTTCAATTCCGAGAGATCGGTGAGCTGTGGTGAAGGACCTCGGCTTCCAGTATCTTCATACACTCCAGGGATTAATCGTAAACGATTGCCGGGGCAAATTCCCTACAAGGAAACAATCATCAATCTTAATTTTTAATTGTTAATGGTTCGATTTATCACGCGCGTAATAAGATTATTCCATTTGCACAGGTGATAAAACGATACATTTTTTTCTTAGCGCGCATTTAAAGTCGATCGTTTAATATCCAGGAAATGTCTTATCGCTATTTTAACATCTACAAACTGTAAATCCATAATAATTTATCTTTTTTACATACACATGTGTGAACCTTACAGAATGCACACATAAATTTAGTCATAGAGAATATGCTTTCTATTTCTATTCAACTATGCCACACCGCAGAAAAAAAACACTATGAATAAATCATTAGGAATTATGACATGTCGCACTTGCTAAATAATAAATGTTTGTCATATTGTTAATTGCAATTAGTTTAAATTGCTGGTGCGCTTTTAATGGCATTAATCTGCTTCAAAACTTTTGAATAAAAATAAACAGCTTTTGAACTTTGCACGCAATGAATTTCTAAATTGCAATACACCGCTGTATACAATTAATAAATTTTTAAGTAAGTACAAACCCGATTAAATTGCTTAATGCACCTGCTATAAAATCATTAATTACTTGTTGAAATAATGCGCATAAGTAATAATCTATCATTTTTATATATATTGTATACGCGTGAACTTTACCATGCAAAAAACATAAATTCATTTGCAGAAAATGCTTTCTATTTTACTTCAAAACATGCCAGGCGTCGAAAAATTTCCTTGCATACAAAGTAGCAGCGCTGGCGTTTGAAATTTATGTGTGCATCCCAGCAACAAAATGTGCAAAATTATGAGATGCAACTTGCTAAAGCAGGTAGAAGAAGATTATAAAAGAAATATGCTATATATACTACGTTAAATCCTAAAACATATACAGCAGGATGTGCGGAATTAACCTTTCTCATATAATGATAAACTTTAATCCAGGCATTAAACTGGAGTAGTACTACATATAGCAACATTTCTTTTTAAATCCAAGTACAGTTATAAAACTGAGAAAGTCTCAAAATAAATTAACTTTGGTATTTATAGTATCAACTTTTGAAAAAAAGTAAAACGCATTAACAGGCAAAATTAACAGTACGAAAAGCGCAATCTTTTGCTAAATTGAATTGCGATTAATTTTATTATCGCATGCCCAGGTAGGTACAATGACCTAAAAAATGAACCGTAGCGCATGAAAAATAAGAATCGTTACGTAATAATTACGGCAAAACACCATTTTTCTCTAAATCGGGCACTAAATTACGTGCTTAAGCGTCTTCAAATCGTATTAGAACTCGAAAAACATTTATTTCCAGTTTGTATTGTTAGATAGCAGCCTACATTTATTTCCAAAATAAAACGAATAGATGTCGTTTCCATTACGCAATTCTATTCGTTTGCGAAACATTAATAAATAAGTGTATTTATATTGTTCTTGCCGGATTAATTTATGAAAATGTACAAAAAGAGTGGATTTGCCCGTTAAGGAAAATGAAAATATTTGCCTGTCTGCTAGACCTATGTCATACTATGTTAAATACTCTAATAAAATTGTCAGATTAACAACGAAGTTTATTTGTTAGGTGTTTAAAATTAAAATAGGCTTAAAATGATCTAAACATGCAACATTTAGTCGACGCTAAATACGAACAAATTGAGATATTCCCATCTACATATAATTTATTACCAGTAAACATGTTTTAATTTATATATTTTTAGTGGTCAGATTTTACAATTTATCATCTTAATCGTAATGCATCTACAACTAATGCTAAGCAAACTACATAAATATATAGATAATTATTTTGTTAACGTGAAGTGAAAGCCTTATTGGAACTATAATTTAAGAATTATGAAATGTGTATATTCACGGTCAACAAATGCATTGTTATTATTTACTGTATCAATGTGGTATTTTAATAAATTGTGGAAATTTAAAATTTTTTTTTTTTAATTATTCACCAACGATAATTTCAAGATAATTTTTATCTTAAACCTGTAGCTGACAATAATGGTTTATCACCTAGGTAGGAAATTGCTCACTACCAAAAAGAATAGGCTTTAGGATCAAACAAGTTGGAAAGTCATATTTTTCAAAATGCAATAGGTATATCGGCAAGAAATCCTTAAAAAGAATCCTATAGAGTTACTTGAAATGTTAAAAAGATTTTCAATCTATACTCAGTTAAAGTCCACTAAACTAGAAGTGTTTTTTTGCTATCTACTAGTTTTCCTATTTTGTTTATACTTCTATTAGGTATAGCTAAATATATTTTTTTATAAATTTGAGTATAAAAGAAAACAAAAACTATTTTAAAATACTTTAAACATGAGGTTCCATCAAGAAGATTTAATATTCCGGAAGATTAATAAAAGTCAACTTTTACTTGAGATATTCCCCTTTTCATTGTATTTTTTTATATCAAAAGGATTTTACTCCCCTTCCACTTATATAAATATATTTACCGTGGTCAATAAACCATAAACATGTTTAAAAATCTCTCCAGGATATTTTTTGTTTTTTGTTAAAATTCCACGGAAAACAGGATGTTAAAGTTTAATGTTCCGCGGCCTTAAGGCGTAGGAGATTGAAAATTCTTGCCAAATGTATTTTATTAATTGTTGCAAATAAAAAGTGAAAAAATACAGAAAAAGGATAAAAGCATATTCCTTAAATATTGCAAATTGGTCTAGAAGTAATTGAAAATGTAGAACATAAATTCGAAATTAAAAAAAAATCAATTTGCCAAAAATACGATTCTACTTTCCTGTCCACATAAAAATTACCTCTACATTTTGTCAGGAATTACGCATTTCGGAAGTTACTAAAGTATCTAAATTACGGTAAAAGTCGAATTTTTACAAAAAAAAAATAACTGGAGCGTGCCTCATATCAAATTAATTATAATAAAAATGTAAATTTTATCATCCTAACAAGTTATTTACTAACTTGTTTATCGCTGAAATGAATTACTAAATAGAATACATTACAAAACTAAATTCCTAGATGAATTAATTTCGTTGAAACTTTTTTATTATTCGATTATTTAGCAAAAAGTTTCAATCCAATATCTCTATCAGACAATAAAATCCTATTTTTAACTGAAAGTTTGCCAAAACTTTTATGCGCCCGAAGTTGCGCATAATAAATTTTTATGGAAACGAACAACGTAAATCAATCAAAACGTATATTTAATATATGCATCATTCATTGCGATTGCAATAGCTGCACGTCCAGCGACAATCGTATATGCAACGATTTTATCGCTCATTAATGCAGTGAAAAAATGTGCTAAAACCAAATTTATTGTATATGATTATTTTAACATCCGACATAAATCGTGTGATTGCGTAACGAAGAATTCCGAAATGGCATTTTGAGCCGTCGTTGACAGTTTTATTCATCAAATTGACCTAATTGGTGTTTCATGTTCCATGGTTTATGCGCTATTATGCACGCATCCAAATCAAGGACAAAAAAAATAAATCAAATTCATTTAGGAAATTGAATGATGGGTATGTTTATCCTAAATTTATTGTTCGGATAAATTATCTGCACAATGATTTAAGGAAATTATACCAGTGTTTCTCTAAAATTCATGTTTCCACCATTCCAATACATGTAATACATTTAAAACATAAGAAAATATATAAACCATTCAAATTATTCCTTAATATCTGCAATGAGATTCTTAAACTTTCAATTTTGGATGAATTTTTCTTTGCGTGTGGAAATTAATTAATTATATTTAAGCATAATGTGGTGTTTAAAGTTGCAAATTCGGCAAAAAATAGCAAATTTGTAGAGTGAGAATGCACGAATTCTTTACGATGATAAGGCATCTTCTCATAAAGCTCTCATTCTAACATTTCACATAAATTTATTGTTCGGATAAATGATCCGCATTGAAATTTAAAATATTTAATTTCTTATAGAGTATTCAATTGCCAAGTATACCAGTATATTTATTACAAATAGGAAAGTGGGACATGTTCAATTGATATTTTGTTATCTTTGCTTATAATCAATATAACGATTCATTGTATTTATCATATCAATATTCTTCGAATTTTAACTATGTTAGGAGTGATTTTAGGCATGCCAGTACAGTTGTATCTAAAAACCTTGGTCGATAAATTAATTTAAGAGTTGCATTTGTTGTTGTTTTTTAACTGGACATACATATTATTAAAATGCATCGAATACAGCAAAAACTAAAGAATACAAACGAGTTTTTTGTAGTTTTCAACTTTTTTGTTATTTAACTCTTAATTCCTATAATTAGCGCTCATTACAGTGAAAATTTCAAAAAAATCATTCATTTATTATTAAAAAAAACTTTTTTTATTCCTTCATATTTCTAAGTCAAAAATTCTAACTGAAAATATAATTAAAATGCATCGAAAATCGCAAAAAAGTTTAAAAAAACAAACGAGTTTTTTGTGGTTTCCAACTTTTTTGTTTTGTTATTTTTAATTCCTATAATTAGCGCTCATTAATATGAAAATCGCAAAAATACATTAGTCGTTTAGAGAAACTTTTTAATCCCTTGTATTTTTAAGTTGAAATTTTAAAATATTAATCTTTGTGCATGTTAACTTTAATACTATTAAAATTAAATTAAAATATAGAAAGATGAAACAATGAATATAAACTGATAACTAAAATTTATAATATTAATTTGTTATTAATTTTCCTCATCGTTTATGCACAGCCCATAATCAGGAAAAAATTAAAAATAAATTTAATTTTATTAAAATTGGAGTGATTTTTATTATTATTATAGAATAATTTCAAGCACGCAATTTAAAGTTTTCACGATAAATTTAACTGCACTTCTTTTATTACATTAACTTGTATAAAAATACACTTGTAAAAATGCCATCAGTAATAAAATATTTTGTCATGCAGATATAAATTACTGTTTTTTTTTTGAGAACGATGTCGCTTACATAATTTATCCCACCTAATTTAATTAACATTTTCTTTCGCCTTCGAAGAAAAAATTCTTTGTAGGCTGAGTTATGACTAAGATGTAAAGCGTGAGTTTTATCATCGTCTCTCTGCAGATATACAAATAGAGTCAAATCGATACGTAATTCATAGAAATTATCTGAGTCAAAATCGACAGAACGATTTTATTGAAATTTCAGTAACAATTGATCTTTATGCGTTCCTACAATTCATGTTTAAAGAATCTTAAAAACAATGGCATATTATAAATATTATAAGAATATAGTCTAATCGTTTAAATGAAATAATAAATAAATTGAAACAATGCCTGTGTGAGAAAATGTATGCACTTTGTTGTAAGTACGTACTTCATAGAACATCATAATCTCTAATATAATAAAAATAAATCAATTTAATGAATTGCGCGAAAAGGAATAAATATTTTAGTAAATTCATTGCACACTATTAGGGGAAAGTTGGGTAAAGGCGACCGCAGGGTAATGCCTCAACCTGGTCTATCTTAAAAATTGTTAGGTGTAGAAATCAGGAATCAGAAACGCATCAGTACCTTGCAAACATTGTGTAAGCTAACATAATACAAAATGACAGTTCCTAAACAAATAAATTTGCAGGCCTTGCTTATAATATTTCGTGTTTTCTGGTGTAACTGAAATGCGCATAAAAATTGAAGCAAAATTATATCTATATATAATTATTTCTGGATCTGATAATATTTATACAAAGAGATTTTCAATTTTTAGATGTGAATTATGTTCGTGATAGTCCATACGGAATCCACTTTACAGGACATCCCTGATTATTACAATTGTGATTTTTGTATATTTAACGACAAGTTTACAATATATATAGCTTTTTTTACCTACTTTATTTGTTAGAGCGCAATTACCCTACCAGTTTTGCCATTTCCTTTTCATATTTTTTGTGCTTTTTTTTGATTTTTTTAAGCTGAATTAAATTAATTCGGAATTTTTTTATATTCATTTATATTTATATTTATGTATATTAGTTGTTCTTTCATGTACATTAGTTGCAATTTATTAGTTATTTGTTATTTAAGAACAATTACCAATTATTCTTAAGGGTGCTGGATTCCCCCACACTCCTTGTAATGATTTGTTGAAAGCTACATGCAAAAGCGTTTTTTAATCGAAATATAAATAATAGAGCATTGTAACAATGCATGTGAGAAAATGTATGCACTTTGATGTAAGTATACGTATGTTGCACTTCATAGAATATCATAATCTCTAATAAATGAAAATAAATCAATATAATGGATTGTGCGAAAATGAATAAAAATGTTAGTAACTTAATTACACAGAATTATAAGAGTTTATTATAAACTTATAGATATGCAAATGTTTTTTAATTGAAACATTAGTATTACACTTTCAAAAATAAATCTATTAATTTAATGAATTATGCGAAAAAGAATAAAAATGTTCGTAATTACACAGAATTACAATACCTACATAGTGTATTTAAAAGCTATATGCAAAAGTTTTTGTAATCGAAAGAACAATATTACACTTTCTGAACTAAATGGAATTAATTGTATATATAATTAAACTATTCCACTAAAAGCGAAGTTTAACTTGATTATTTTCCGTATTAAATTCGTAATAAAAACAGGATACTAATTTTGTTAAGCTTAATTATAAGATAAGATTCGTTGATGGCAAAAAATAGTTGTTAGCCTTCTCGTAATTAATATAAATTAACGTCCAGGGATGAGAAAATAAATCTCTTAGGTTGTGATAAGCCCATTTCAACAATAAAAAAGTGGCAATTGTGAGACAATAATTACGACGAAAGCCAATTTTTGCCGAAATCGAGTTCTAAATTACGTGCTCGAACCATACCATTCCCGAATGGTATTAGGCGCGCTTCAGCAACATTTTATTTCTAATATGTCTAGTTAGTTTCTAACCCTCGAAATAGACATATCTTTCCAAAAAGCTTATAGAATGAAAGCACCCACATGTGCTATAGCTATATCGACGTAATGCCACTTTCATTGTATTGCAAATGACTTCAGGGTTAGGGCCAATGTTATTTATCGTGAATGTAATCTACTTGGACGCATGTACATGTATAAAAGGCTCGGATTTGTACGCAAAATTTGCATATTTCCGTAATTTATTATTGCGCACAACACACGGAGGCTCCTATCTACATTAAACAAATTGGAATAAAAGTGTACGTACATGTATGTAGAAATACCTATATTACATATGAATTGTTTCTGTTTGTCTCGTCCACTATCGACGCGTATTATCGCTCGCATATGTGCTACAAACTCATACATAAACTGTGACCAATTAAAATCACATTTATAATAATTTTGCGCCAAAGAAAAGGTATACATATATAATTTTGGACGGATTTTTGTTTGTGTGGAGAAATTTTTGACGATTTTTCTTTGATTTTCTGTATTTTCCATCAAAACATTTAAGGATTTGTAACAAAATTGGTCGTAAACCAAGAAGAAAAAATTTGATAGAAAATGTCGATAAATCAAAGAAGAAAGTCGCAAAAATGTTCTTTTATGCAAAGAAAGATCCATCCCAAAATTGAATGTTTCAGAATTTTGGTGGAGATACTAAAATATAATCTGAATAGTTTATTTACATTAAACAAACTGGAACATAAATGTAATTGTTTCTGTCTGTGTTGTCGTCCACTATCGACGCATCTTATCGCTAGAATATGTGCTATTATACATAAATGGTGACAAATTAAAATCGTATTTATAACAATTAGCGCCAACGACAGCAGCAATTAAGTGTTTGACGTTATAATGAGTTTTTACCTGTCTGCCTCTTAGGGAACAAAGCCACCATCCTTCGATGTTTGCCGTGTTTTGTTCTAAAACAACGAGAATTTCACCTTTACGAAATGCAAGTTCATCTGGTGCTTCGGCGATGTTATCGTATAAAGCTCGTGCCAGACAATTCTATAACAAAAAAAAGAACAAACGATATATAAAGAGCTTATAAGGACTTAATGTAACTTGTAACTTTACAGTTATCTGCACAAACGTCTAAGTTTTTTTAGATTAATATAAATTATTGATCGATCAGCTCTCGGTTTTGAAATAAATTAAATTAGCCTCGATAAAAAGCAATCAAACTTTCTATAATAAGATGTTAAGCACTACATACTAATCTTTGAGAACGAACGTGCATTTTGATTCTATCTGCCCGGCATGTGGTATTGGAGATTTTTATTTAAACAGTAAACACCCTTTGAAGAAGTTGTTGTTTCAGATGCTAATGTGAAAAACGACTTTTTTTTCATTTTAGTAAAAAAATTCATATTTGTACAGACACAACTGAAATTCCAAACCCACACACAACTCCACATGAAACGCATTCACATAAACAAAACTCTTTTTGATGCCACTTTACTTATATAACAAAATCGCTACTAGAAAAATATTATCCGTCCATAAATTGCAGAAAATTAACATATTTTCATATTTACGATGTGTAAATTTAGATTCTAGAAATGTGCAAATAAAACAAACATTGTGTAGTTATAGTAATAAGTTGACATAGGTAAAAATAGCGAACGTTTAAGCTTTCAAAACACTAAAGTTAGCTACACCTATCCTTTGATTTACACGGTAGCTTGGTTCCCGAGAAATTTGTATAAATCGAAATTGCTATTTTTCTTATACAAAACCGTGCAAATAGAAAAATATAATAAAAAGACATATAATTATGCATTAGGTACTTATTCATCTTAACACTTGCCAAAAAAATAGTTGCTTATAATAAAAACGTTGAAAAAAAATGATAAAATTGTTTATTAATAAAGACATTTTCTCCTATCGATTTAATTCATTACGTTCAAGAACAAATGTGCACACAAATCAAACCTATAATTTTGATAGTTAATTTATTTTTATGCCAACAAACCTAGTAGCACTAATTGTAAGTTTAATCATAGTGGGTCGAATCTTAGAATGAATTATACAGACTGGCCATTATAATAAATAATTATTTACAAGCAAAAAATTTGCTGATTTTCAAAAAAAATGTGAGAATTGGTTATTTTCCTGTATTGTCAAAATTAATTTCTCGTAAATATTTCAAAATTTATGTTGTAGTAATAAAAAATTATTCTCAACGTGTATTTTTAGTACGATTGCAAATAACATTTATAGCGAAATTAAATTTCTATCTATACAAAATTAACATAAATAAATTAAATATTTTTTACTATTATAAATTTACACTGGGTAAATATTAGTTTTGTCGCTGCTACACATTTTACCAAATTATTTATGTATCTACAATTCAAAAACAAATGTATCAGTATACATACAATATTTGCATTGTGGCATTTAATAACCTTCAAAAATAAATTTGATTTCATAACGCACTTTTTGACATTAATTTTAATGTAACATTATACTACTGCATCCAAGCGATTTCTAGCATTTCCAAACGTGTTTTTTTATATAAAAGCTAAATTACAGTGCTTTTAACAAAATAGAAACGAATACAATAAAAGGGCTCATAACGGCCACCGCCACTTCTTAAAATTTGTTTGGAATTGTATCCATTTCTCTACACACTAAACACTTCCGCTTCTTAAGAAATACGCCCCTCGTTAACCGGACGCAAAATGTGACATCGATGTTGTTTAAACGGCCCTACATGCTAAAATTTCATTTGATAGCCTTCATAAACCTAATAGCAACATTAATTTAGTTAATTAATCGCAACACCACCAACCTCCCATCGCTTATAACATTATTATTCAAATTAAGCTTTTTCTACGCGCTAAATAGATAACACTTTGTGTATCTTATTTATGTACGGCATGTTACATTAGTAAAACAACCTTTTTAATGCACAAGGGTATACAAATAGAAAGATAATATATCGATTTTAAAAAACCATATATGTGTGTAGAGGTAATGGGACAATGTAGCCCTAAATTATATCTTGAGGTTTTGGGTATCGCGTGTGTGAATCAAAGAAGAAAAAACGCATTGTATCGAAATCAAGCCCGCCCAAGTTGGAAAAGGTTCCATTAATGAATATTAAAAGGTACACACATGTAAATGACATGTGAAAAAAAGGGTTCTGGTATGACATTACAATGGTTTACAAGGAAGTATTTCACCTTTATTTACCCAAACGCTTCCTTTACGACGTAATATGATATCAGTCAGCCGATAAATTATTCGCTTTGCAACGAAACTTGGCAAATATTTACAGCTTAGCGCAGGCTAGTAATTGCATTTTCGCATTTTCATAACGCACGTCGAATTAGATGCCGTCGTTTACATGCGAGCGGAATGAATATGAAAATACTTTAACGATCAATTCTCATGTCGGTGAATCATATAATCGCATCATATCTGCACTTGATGGAGTCATATTTGCCCCCATGCAAGCAAGCAAGCCACGTGTCGATTATTGAATTCCCTCATACATAATATCGAGATTTAACGGAAGAGAGGGTTGCCCATTCGCTGGGCGAGACAGCCACATACACTTCTAATTATCATGCAGGCTATTGATTAGGCTGTTGTGCGTATGGGGATCGCAAAACGTGCTCGATTGAAAAAGTTTTCGGGATGGAAAAAACAATTTCGCATTGTGATGTTGATGGACATGCTGCTGTAAAGCAGGCAGCGACATTGTGCCGCAATCGTTAAAAATTATTATAGATTAATTCAATTGGCTGTTGATATTAACAATATAACACAAACACACAAATTTTCTTCGTCACTTGCATTCCGGTAAACAATTAATATTGAACACAATGGTAATATTTGCTCATAGGTATTATTATTTTATCAATGGCGTACGTGTGATTTGACATGTTGAATTCACAATTAAGTAAATGGTTATTTATAAATTTTAAAATAAATTAAAACATAAAGTAACGCCTGCTACCTACAAAAGGTCAATGTTAGTACAATATTTAAATCTTGTTGCACATAAGTGTGACATTACCAGTGGCGAAACTACAAAGCTGCAAATCCTAGGCTTCAATTTTGGAAAAAATAGGTTTTTTATTACATAGTTGCATTAAATTGCAAAGAATTGTTTTCTTATATGGTACTTATTTTACTACTTAGAAAGTAATGTTAGGAAATATAGGTATCTCCATTTATCAGATTATCAATTAATACAAAAAGTGGTTCAACTTCCGAATTATCGTAGTATAAACATTAATTTTAGTTACTGGTTGTCAGTTCATACGAACTGCATAAAAGATTTAAAGGCTGTGTATCTACAAAGCGTTTCAACATTAAAAGACAAAGTATTTTATAAGAATTTAAGCCAACTAGTTCCGTATCAGTATAGCAAAGATAATGAATAGATTTGCAACTCTAAAAACAGAAGAAAACAGTTTTATTTTCCTTAAAAAGATAGGAGCAATTTACAAAAATTTACGTCTGTGCGACTGGACATTACCTTGTATTTACCTACTTAATATTGCAGCTAAAATTTCATTTAAAAAATATGCTAGTAAATTGTATCGTATTTGAAAATAGAAAAATAAGCAGTTAAATTTCAGAATATTTTAAAATGATTTAGAATGCAGGAAATTTAATAAATTACTTCTAAGCTATTTTTAAAAATTATGCAATCGTTTTATTTATATATCGAATATTTATTGATTTAGATGAAAGTTTTCTTATTCCTCATCTCAAAAGTTTAAGCGCGTAAATATTTTTATAATAATTAAACTATTAGTGGCAATCCTAAAGTTTAACCAACTTGTTGGAAACTTTATCATAAGTTTATAACAAAGTTTACTTTACATGCGAAAGTTATTTGTAAGAATCGAAATTCTTTATATAATTAAATGGCTTACTATTTAATTTAAATATGAATGAGAAGTGATTAAATTAATTACGGTAGTAGTACAATAATAACAACCGGCACTTTCTTCATCGTATATAATTCATCAAATCTAATTAATTATTGATGATAAAGTTAATTCAATTAAAATGAAAGCATTAACAATATTTTTTTCTCTACAGAAAAGTGCAAAGTTGCAATGAATGTACACTTTTGCAGGAAAATAACGAGCCGGGTCAAAAAATGGGAGGCCTGTCTACCTGTGACAGTAATAAAACCGAGCGATTTAGCGGATTTCTTAACGCCCAACTCTATGTACAGTGGAGAGAACAATTATCCAGCCACGGTCAAAAAACGGGTGGTTCGTTTGACGATTGAGTACACCCAACTATCATAAAACGGCCGGTTTGACGAATTTTTATGACAGTAT
>JARJDW010006501.1:0-13088 GCA_030264715.1 Adinopsis sp. GC000173 | reverse complement strand
CTATATTTAGTCCCCACTCGATTGAATATATTATTGTAATTGTTACAATTAGTTGATGATGCAAAGTAAATCATCTTGTTTGGCCACTTTTTATAATGTGCAATGTTAATTATCTGTTGCAACAAATACATATTAATTAATATTGTTGTTACATAAAACTATTGTTGCAATTCATTATATCTCATAGCTAAGATTTTTGTACAATTCTTGGAAGAATTATACGCATAAACAAATTATAATCAATTAATTATGAATCGTATAATAATGTGGTGTACTTCATTACCTTGAATTTAAATGGAATTGAATTGTTGCAGTCCGAAACCGGTGCAAGAGTAATAATCACAATTCAGCGGCGAAATGAGACTGGTTAGAGATGTAGTAGTGTTGATACAACTTCCGTTGTACTTGTGGTGAGAGATCGAAGTAGTGGAGATGGCTACGAACCGGCAAATACAATAGATATGGATGAATGCCACAGCTATGTAAGTTTATTAGCGATTACGAAACGATTATCGAAATCGCGCATATTTTGAAATATTATTGTATCATTCCTTAAACTATATAGTAGAAAAAAAGCCTAGGTATATGCAAAATGTTAAAAGGTTAGCGATTACGTCTCGTTTTCTATATGGTATGGTGTTGCATAATTATAATACGTATACCGCATCGTCCATATTTACATGGATGTAATTACATTTTACTTAGAGGCATATTTCCTATATAGAAAATATTGATTTTATGTTGTTTTATACTATTTAGGTAATAATTCCATTACGATTGCAAAAAAATAATTTGTTTTATTTCACAATTGACTATTCATGCAAATCTGTCTACTTACAATAATTAAACAAAACAAGTATACTAGATATTAACTATTTCAGAATTACTATCAATTATTGTTGCAGTCTTAGAGTCAAAATATTAACTTAGTTGAAGCTTTTGAGGGCTGTAAAATCGATTATAATGACGTTGATGGCAGTTTACGTCCTATAAACGATTTAACACCGAAAAATTCACTAATTGTTAATGCTAGTGGGATCTGTATAATCAATTCTAAACACGTTAATGGCAGTTTACTTGAAATGTGCATTGCTGCACAAATGTGCATGTGCAATGTGGCAAATATTTATTGCTAGGCCAATCTTGATTATGTTGGTCAATCATTGTTATTCTTTCCTTTAAAGAACTGTCCACGCCCAATAAACATTTTAACACCGGGCGAATCACTACTTGTAGGTGCTCGTGGTGGTTGTAAACTAGATGTTAATGGTGGTTTAGTTGTAATTTCCATTGCAGGTGGCAAATATTTCTTACTAGGTTGCTCTTGTTCGTTATCCAAACTCATAACATACGTGTGACCATTGGGCAAGTGCGTCACCAAAAAATATTTCACAACGATTGATTGTTTTATTGTAAAACTGCGATTCGCATTCATGTAGTTATTGTAAAAGTTGAAGGAAGAGTTGGGGACACTTAAAAATAACATAAATATTAAACAATACCATAAATTATAGTAAAGTTACTTACTCCAATGAATTATTTCTGGTTGTTGCAATTACATCTTCAGCATTAGATTTAATAAAATTTATAACTAACGATATAAATATTACCTTAAGCATTTTTTCTTATCAGTGTAGAAACTACACTTTTCGCAATTAATAACAAAATGTTTAAGTTCGTAACATCAAGTAATTTATATTATCCCTCCATAAAGAATTTTATCTTTATCATCTTCATATTTAATATAATTCTCTAATTAGTATTGTACATATCTTCAGGTTACAATGTAACATCTGATATTCCCATTATTTGCAATTTTAACATATGATTTCACCGAAGAACAATGCATCCGTACAAGAACTTACTCATCAAGGTTTATGTTATCAAAGTATTTAATAATAATATGCGGTAGTGTAGATAATTGCTTAATAATCGAAATTATTATTTGCATATGGTGTTATTTACAATTAATTTTAACAAAACATTGATTATTCTACTCGTAGATCAAATTTAATTGAAATCGCTACTTTATATCAACAACAATTGTCTTGTTTATATTTATATGATGATACATTTTATATGTATACATTTAAAATATAAACTAAAGCACTTGCTTCTTTAACGATCTGATTGTTTTAAATTTATTATATTTTTTTCAAAAACTCTACTTTGTGATTATCAAATTAAAAACTTTCTAATTGTAAACTATATGAAACAATTCAGCCAATCTCAGTCGTTATCAATGTCATGGTCATGAACGAAAGGTTTTTATGACTTTTTGAGAATGAAAATTTAATTATAACATTTAATCATTCTGCATAAAATTGATAACTGTTTTGTATTGATAAACACAAATTTAGCGTGAAATCAAATTAACTATTTCGCAAGTGATTGCAGGTATGTTAGTAATTAGTCTTTAACGAGTTTAATTAAAATAGAAAATAATTTTAGGAAGCAATATTTGTTTGTACACTTGTGTATATCTTTATTATAATTATGACAATGATCACTAATTACATAATATTATGATTTTTAGATACTTATTTCCACGTCACCATGCCTCCTTTTCTTTGGCTTCGCGATGGACCACCGTATGTACCACCGTATCTACCACCTTCGGACTGACTCGGCAAAGGCCAGTAAGTGTGGAATTGGTAACACCACGGAGGATAAGCAGGAGGAGGAGGATAACCAGGAGGTAGATAGCCGTTGGAACCGCTATATTCTTCGTCGTTAGAACTGTAACGACTACTCATACCATTCATGCGGTTGGATGGTTGATATGATCCCCATGAGCTAATAGAAATAATGCAATTGATGGCAATAGAAATAGATATACATGGGTGATCTAATAAGTTTTCGACATTCTCAACTTTTTTGGGTTTTTTGAATTGCCTACACTATTGAATACTATTTGCGGAAAAAAAACTGAAACATCAGTAAAAAACCTTAAAAGACAATAAAAAAATAGCAAAAAGGTTTAGAAAGTCGGAAACCTGTCTTGTATCGTTAATGAGACTATGAATTTATGTGGAGCTCAAGTTTGCAAGCCCACACTTTGAAATCAATAATATTTGCTAACTCTACATGAATTTACCTAGATTGGCCTGATGAGATGTGGACAAGCACAATGAGCACAATTGGAACTACCAGGTACTTCTAAATAATATCACACAAAAAATAGATTTGCTATGCGATTGGTCTTTCAAAATTCTTCTTACTTACCATTTTACTGAAGTAGGCAAACTGAATTGACTTGTTTTATATTAAAATCATCGGTTTTTATATACATATAATGTATACATGTATATCTATATATATGATAAGACTAAATTGTGATTAAACAAAATTACATTATTTTTATACAATTATATATATTGAATGGATAAATTTTATGGGCCATCGAATTTTGAAGAATTGTGAATCAAAACAGTACAAATATGTATACTATAAATTGGTGCATTGTTAGTCGGTGTTAATTGCAGTGGCCATGAAAAGGCCACAAGTCAACAAATTAAATAAATGAGATGTTGCTTCTCAGTCAATACATATTTTATATAGACTGACCATCTCTACAGTCCCATTTATTCTTATCACATTTTTTTGTAATTTGATATCGCTGTAGCACGTGTTTTTTTGTAATTTGATATCGCTCTTGCTTTAATGCCCCTTTAATCAATTAATTAAGTTTAATGTTAATAGTTGCTGTTAGATTAACGCTCCTAAATGATAAAGATTATAGTTGGAATTTCATGGACTAGGAAGCTACCAAAACGTTAATGAATACCAATTGATTGTTATTAGAAGTAATTATTTATGTAATAATTAAAATTATATTATAGAGGTAATTCTAACTCAAAAAAATTCATAATTTGGGCGATTTTTTTTTGAATTTTTAAAGATCTAAGGATGATATCGTGTACCAGACCACAACGCCAAAATTTTCTTAAATACTTCTATAGAAAAGATATTGTCTTAGATTTTTTTTGACAAAATAGATTAAAAATTTCCATATATTTGGACTTGCTTGAATTAATTTGATAAGTAATAAAAAAAGAAAACGTTTATGAATTTAAAGCTGAATGCTTTAATTTTTATTAACTTATGTGCAAAGCCAAAAATACAGCCCAATACTTATTACATATAATATAATCACATATACAATCCGAAGCCCATTCCATAAGGTCTAGTAAAAATGCCATTTGCGCCATAAAATCCCGCATACTGCGCTCCATCCCAACCATGCAGACCAGGCACCGCATCCGCCATACCGCCGTAAGCGTTGTTCCAGCCCATGTTGTACGGCCACAAATTGCCGGTGCTGCTGTAGCCGGGAAAATTAAAGTAAGCGGGACTTCTGCAATGATGTATTGCTAAATTAATTGTGAGCGTAGTTGGCACATTAACTGCAAGTAAGGTAATAATAGGATGACAAGATAGTGATGCAAAGCAGTTTCGTTAGGTAGTAGGGGTAGTTTTTGATCGACTTGATCTTAAGGCAAATCTTTGGAGGGCCCAAATGTATTGCCGAACACACCTCTAATCAACCCTACCACCTAGCAGAACTGCTTGGCTTCATGCTTGACGCCTCACTATGCTCTCAGTCTAAGACTGAAATCCTGAAAGTAATGTCTTAGGTTGAGAATATAGTAAGGCATTACGCATGGAGCAAAGCAGTTATCTTAGATGATAGGTTAGTGCTCGATCCTAGTACAATTTTGAAGTGGCACAATGTTTATTGTGCTGCCGTAAGATTGAGCACATCTCTTTGCACCCACTATGTTCTCAGCCAAATACCTTACCTGCAGTTAATGTGTTAACACTGAATCTTACCCTATACCGCCTAAACCGCCGATGTAAAGAGATGCAGCATAATTAGCGAGCGTACATAGCGCGCAAGCAATGAGCAACAACTTCTAAAATTAAATTACAATGAATTAATTTAACTAGTATTGATGGTGTTCACTTACCATGATTAGTCTGTCTGGTATACAAAACCGATTGAATTTTTAATAGCGCTGTTTTACCTTTTATATAATGGCGCTTTATTAACTCGGATTTAATTGAAAATTTTTGTTTTCATGCTTTTGAAACGCTGTATGGTTATTTATATTTATCGAAAATACAATATTGCACAATTGTGATATTGGCTTTTGTTAAATTAATAAATTTGTAATTTAAAATTATTTATTGATTCCTCTTGATGTGTAAGCCACCTAGAAACGTTATACGATAATGTTTAGTTGCAATAAAAATCAATTTAATTTCTATCCAAACAGATGTATTTAAACCAGTTTTTAAAACCGTAGTAGGTATCAGCTTAATTTGAATTGTTTCATGCAAATGAAACATTTTGCCTTTTTCCCAATAATTTATTTCATGTAATACCACAAAACACATAAAAAGTTTCATGTTTGAGTGAAATCTTTATCTTTTAATGTGATTTGGTGCTTGCAAGAAAACAATAACTTGTTTACATCTGTATTACATAGAATACAAGTTGAATTAATTGTGATTACATAGACTGATTTTATATTGGAGGGACTTTTCATTATATTATGTTATTTTACGTCTAACGATAAGTATGAATACATTTAACATTCCTCAATCTAATTGAGAAGTTTTGATGTTCTAGCTGGAAGGTCCTGTTTTGTTTTTACGATTTTTTTAATTCAATTTTTAATTGATTATTTAGTACTGTTATTATATAACAAGTGGTTAATGAAAGCATTATTATCTTAATTTTTAATGCATTTTATACTTATATGATTGTTTGTGATAAAAGTAAATTGATTTCGTCGGACACCATAAAATTTTACATACATAATAAATACACAAAAAAGCCAAACAATTGTTATTTATACAAAAATTATATTACACTACCGCAAGTGTTAATGTAATTGTATTGTGTACCCAGTGAACAATAAGGATAAACAATTTTGACGATTTAATTAAAAAAACGATGGTTGATTACTCGCGATGAAAAATTCATGTGTATGTATTTTTGTGTATTTATGTATTAACATTGCTTTCATAAAAATGCAAGTAGAAACAATTTTTGTAATTGGATGATTCAATTTTTTTCCTATATAGAACTAAAAAACATAAATTAATGTTAATTTAGCCCCATGGAGCGTTTTTTATACGATAAATTATGAGCATGGAGAGAAAGGGTAATAAAAAAATATGTTAATAAGTGTGAATTAAAACATATATTTTTAACGCTTTTATGTAAATTGCCTAATAAACTCAAACATTTCACTAATGTTTCGTCGATAAGAAATCTACCAGTTTTAATAATGCATATAATTAAATCAATTTAATAAACTAATAATCATTACCATTGCAAATTTAAAAGTTTAGCATTTCAAAACATGAAAGCGAAACGAATTTCCAGCATCCATCCACCAAAAAAAAGACAACGGTTTATGCAAATCGCCAATCTGGGTTGTAATCACAGCTACATTAAAATAATAAAATTTTGTGTGAATCACCGAAAAATAAACGGCCGTGTTATGTAAGCGATAAATCCAAGCCCACATTTTTATCGTCCTTTTTTCTTCACTTAAAACAAACATATAAAAAAGAAAGTGCGCAAAACACATATTGATATCGGCGCGTAAATTATTTTAATAAACAGAGATTAATATAAATAATGCATTTTGTTGTGCAAGCGATGGTCGAAAGTGGAAATTTGAATGTGGCTGTAAATAAGATTTGCGATAACGATGAGACGCCAATTTTCAGTACTCTGACGCAAATCGCCATTAAAATTCTGTGCACTATAAAGCTGGCAGTGGTTTTATTGTCACATAAACGAACTGGTTTGCGTCATTATGCAATAATAAATATTTTAAATATTTTCATGACTAACAAAGAAGGGATTTAGTTAAAATAAAAATTGACTCATTAATTTGTAAGAAACACTACTTACTGTGATTCAATTGATTGTTATTTGAACTTCAACTTGATTTACAAGAAACTAATAGAAATTTTTGAGTTGTCCGGTTAATTTTTACAATTTTTTTATCCCGTACAATATTGGAGAAAAATAGTACCTTGTTTTGGTAATTTATTATGGAGAATGTAGTAATCTTGATAGCATTTCTTTAAACCATACAAAACATGTAATATTGCTCAAATAACGATTACTTGCTTATTTAAACACCGAACATTATTAACGTAATAAAAACATTTATTTAAAAAAATAATATATCATACAATAAAACAACAGACTATAAAAAATATATAATGTATGTAAAGAAGTAAGTACTAATTAGCTACTATTTTCAGCGAAGACACCACCACTGGAGTGATTATTTTGGATCACTTCGAAGAGCGCATTCACCGCCGACGCCTCCATCCCTAAAAACCCAGGCCGCTTAACATCCGGCCGCGGTGTAGATCCCTCAGCAATATGATTTAAGGGCGATACTGTTATTGATCCGATTTTCGGACTGGGACTGGATGGTATGTACATGTTTGATAACTTCGACACCGAACTGTAACTGCCGTAGGGATTCGTATCGTGGAACTCCATGGCGTTGGGCAATGGTGTGCGATCGGAATGTGTATTGATGTAATCATGCTGAATAATGAGCGGTTTTAAATTGTCCAACTCGTTTTTCTGAGGTTTTTCAGTAGTAGATGGTAGATAGAGGATGCTATTTGCGTTTTGCATATTTGTATCGACATGGTATTGAGCACCATCGTCTTGCAGATGCAAATTCGTCTCGACATGGTGGTGGTATTGACCATCATCGCCTTGCAGATGCAAATTTGTCGGCCATGGTGTATATGGTGGTACTTTGATGTGATCACCACTTGGATGGAAGCCGTCTTTGTCCGCGGTATAATGCACGGTGTACATTTTACCATCAGGACCTAGGTATGAGTAGGATCCCTTGATGATCAGTTCATTGTCGTCATGGTGGCCTTCTTCTTCTTTTGATTGTCCATCGCTGCTTTTATAACTGAAAGCAAAGAATAATTAATTATTTTTTAAGAAATGAATGAATTGTTCAATTCCACAGTGATTTAATAAACTTTACAAAGGCCGTCCAATAACTTTTATACTTATTTTTGTTGCTGCATGAGAAAAAAGTGCGAAAAGTAATCAAAGCGCATAAAAAATAGACAAAAAATCAAGAATCAGAAAAAAATATTTAAAAAACCAGAAAGTTATTAGACAACCATTGTAATTTATTGAGTTCGTCCTTATGTATCTAATTCTGCTTACTTATAGTTGTAAGTTCCCGCCGCATCCGAATCAAACTTATATTCCAGGATTTTTGCGTATCGGCTTTCATCTAATTTTGCTGCATTCATGCCAACGATGAAACAGACGTAAAAAATCTACCAAAAATATAATGTTAGCGTAATTACAACGTAACGTTTAGAAGTACACTCGTGTCCATTACTTAGCGAACGCGTGTCATTACATTTATTATTAAAATGTTCACTATGTAATGAACGCGACTGTATGGACACTCGATGTAAGAAAAACTTGTGCCACTCGTACTATTTGCTTACCTTTTTGAGAGTGACACAAGTTTTTGTTAAATCGAGGGTATTTGTGTATTTGTGCGACTTACGAAACAATAGCAAAAATCCATGCTCAATACCGTTAGTAATACGTCGAAAACTGTCTTAATCATCCAAAAAGTAGCTTTTTATATGCGCCACATTTCCCCACTCGATGTGTTTTAGCATCACATCGCAGAAAGTCGCATTACTATCATCAACGAAAACGAAGAAGATGAACATTTATTTAATCGTTAATTGAAATCTCTCTTATTATCATAATCTGCTTGTTTCTACTATAGCTTCCTTTATGTCTGCCCGGCAACGATCATTAACATATCAGTTTATATGCAAATACCAATAACTCACCGCGCGCGGCGGCATTGAATATTCATTGACGGAACGCATCAATGCGGTGCTTGTTCTTGTGCTGGTGCTGGAACTTTCTTGTTGCCAAAGAGTTATATGACAATTGCGATGTGTGCGTTCCTCAATATTTATGAATTTACAATGTGATTCGTATGTAATTTGTTTCGATGGAAGTTGAAAGGTCGCCTCGCTAATGAGACGCCTAACAAAAATTTTTCTGTGTTTGTTTTAGTGTGATTTGTGTGATTTTTGTAAAACAACATCATGCTGCGAAGTGAAAACCCATAAATCCATTGGCCCGATGATAGCGCACTGCAAAAATATTTTTTTTTGTTGCGGTCGGATAATTAGAAATGCTTGTAAGCTGTGTTTTATTAATGGCCTGTGTGTGGGCCGAGCGCGTCTATAATTAATCGCCGTTTCGAAGTGATAAGATGGATTAGGAATTCATTTCGATGCGATTATTTATTATCAATCAAATTGGTGGAATCAATTAATCATAACATCTTAAAACAATTATAATAAATTTTTGTGTCCCAAATTATTTTTTAAGCATGTCCGCAATTCTTAAACCAAAAAAAATTTCATAGATATTTTTGCGCAGGAAATTTTTTTGATATTTTGTTGATCTTAGGCGTTTTCTATCAAATTCATTATCGGCAAAGAATAATCCATAAAAACTATTTGGTTTCAAAGTCGTGGAGATGCTGAAAAAATATTTTGAAATTCACTAAAAATTATTAATGAAGCCTAAGTGACTATTATAGGGATTGATATGTAACAGGGTCTACCTGTGACGACACAAATAGACCAACATAGGAAGAATTGTATATGGTGCAGCAGTTGCGGTTTCCTCAGGGCCTACCTGTGACGTCACAGGTAGACGAACTCCTTTTTTGGCATTTTGGCATTTTTCATCAAACAGTTTAAGGATTTTTATTAAAATTATGATATAAGAGACGTGGAGATGCTATAAAATAATTTGAGATACTAAAAATTACTGTAAAAAACGCTTTTAATCATTAATTCTGTGTCTATTAATTATCAAGTCAATGGCATCACATACTTCCAAGAACTAGCATTGTTTTATCCTGTCATTCGTGCAAGATAAATTACATTCAAATTATTCTATGATAATGTTACTGTAAATGGACATAATGCCCTAACAAAATTGTTGATGCTTATCATAACTGTTAATAAATTGGAATTTCTATACATACATATTGTCAGTCGGGAAGTTTTATACAATTAATAAAAGGTTAATAATCAATTAATAGTCTTGCTAGATATAATTTCTTCTTCCATTAACCTTTTTGCCTGCAATAAATGAAATGGAATATATTGAATAATCGAAATGTTATAACTATAAGCGAAAATTATATAAACCAGGAAATCAGATTATATATTGTAGGAATGAACATCTTTCATTCATCGATGAAAAAATGTTTGTGTTGAACCGAGCCTTAACTAATAATTTAATTTAAAATTAAGAGTGGGCAATTCATTTTAACCTCTAGCCTCCTAAAAATGTAAAATATGTTGACTGAAAGAAAGAAAGTATTATAATGAATGAATATATCGAATTATAATAATGTAAGGTAAATCGTTGATGATGTAGGTGGGGAAAATACACTTGACATTTATTGTTTGTTTCTGTCGATAACTGAACGAATTGTGTGGAAATTAATTTAAAAAAAGAATTTAAATTTCGGATAGAAAGAAAGTATGCGGGTATTATATAAATTTTGTAAATTTTTAATTATAAAGAAAAGAAACAGGTTAATAATGAAGATAAAGGACATACGAAACTGTCTTTGCTCGCTCCTTATGGTACTTTGACTTTTAAAAATCCGAAAAACACATCTAATAACGCTTTATTTCTACAGCTTTTACAATGATTTATCGAACAATTGAATAGTTTATTTCATTAGATATATGGCAAAGTAATAAATATTTATAAAATACATATGAATCCAAAAAAGGTGCGATATAGCATATTGTAACTTTTATATAGAAAGTAACGTATTACACTTAAAAAATAAATATAAATTTCCACTAATTAGTTGTATAAGTGCTCTCACAACAATTATACAACTTTTATTAAAATTATTTTATTACGGTGTAAATTCAAACTACTACAAAAATGTAGAGAACGTAACATATTCTCCACTAATAGTTTAACGATTCACCGCTAATAAAGAAAAAATTCAAGAATTCAAAATATGTAAATAATTTATCTACTACTAATTTAATAAATTGAATTTCTTAATTTTATAATGTACAAGTACAAGTGTAATAAGTTATGAATTGATGTGCGGTTATTTCTCTTTTTTATATACATAGATATTTTTTTCGCTTACGTAAAAAATATTGATTTAAAATTCAGTATTATTCAAAAATGTATTGCGTTTTTAACCTTGGACGCTGTGCAAAATAAACCCTCACGTACTCAACTCGACGCTATGACATGAGCATCGAATAAACTGGTTTAGAGCTATGATTAGAATATTTACTGATAAGAGGATGCGCAATTCGACTATGAGTCAGTTTAGTTCACCTTCGCCCTTGGTTAAGAAGTAGTTTTAAGTAGAGTGTCTCGCAGAATTCAAGAACATGTTACATTTCCATTTCTATGTAAGTCTTATTAAATTATCATATTATTAATTCAAAATCGTAAAATATATAATGATCTATGGCAAATATCTATCAAATTCTACAAATATTAAATTGAGTTTTTATAATTAGACTAACTGCCTCAGCCACGCGGTACTCTATCTAATCAATCTTTATTGAGCCAGAGCACCGCGTGGCTGAGGCAGCTAGTTTAATTATAAAACCGCGTTGCGTGCAAATTAAATATTAGTATAATATCGTTTACGACAAGTACGTACATTCACTACAACATCCTCATCGTTACGATGTAAAATAATCCTTCTGAATGCGCTTACTTGCCAATAAATAATATTGACGCAGTTTATTGATTACGTAATTTAAAATATGCGATAAAATATATTAATTACATATACGTTTGCATTTTAAAACTGTTTTGTTTGTATGCAAGTATGCGTTANTTACTTACCAATAAATAATATTGACGCAGTTTATTGATTACGTAATTTAAAATATGCGATAAAATATATTAATTACATATACGTTTGCATTTTAAAACTGTTTTGTTTGTATGCAAGTATACGTTATTAGTTAATGAATTAATTATTCGTATAAAATGTAAATAAATGAATGACTTTGAAGCAAATCGGGTAATTTTAATTAGTTAGATATAATTGATTATTTATTATTGGTCAGAAAACAGGTTGACATTGGTATTGATCTAGAAAAGCATTCTTTATAAAATTAAAAATACATACTTTGTTTTATATAGTTTTGTTAGCAATTGCGCATAATTCACTATTTCATTTATAAATGTCAAAGATAATACACGCAGGATATTAATTGCTGACAAGAATAAACGCTATAAACATTTTAAAAATGGGTTATTTTCTAGTAATAAGTAATAGAATCCATCTAGATTCTAGATTATATTTTATTAGCATTTTTTTACAATTTTATATCTACTAAACTAGAAGTCACAGAAAAAAATTTATACAAATCACATCATTAGTCAGATAGCATCAACTAATCATTTATTTCACAAAACTTGATATTTAGTCTATTAAAAAAATAGTATTAGTGCAAGTAAAAGCATCTATCTAGATTATTTACGATTTTATAGCAAACTAAACTATAACTCACAGAAATAGACATTCAAATCACATCATTAGTCATTTTATAAAACTAATGTAACTTAATATTTTGGAATATAATCTTCTATTTATTAATTAACATTTGAATGAACGCCAAACGGTAGTGAAGACAGCTATCGTATTTATTACCAAACTAATTAAATCTAATAGAGAGAAATAAATTATTAACCCATGTGGAGAAAAGGAAGCTCAACTTTTTTTTATATTTAAATTATTAACCGATGCCTTGACCGCTGAGCGTCGCCAGCAGCGCCGAACCGATCCGGTCGTCATCGACATCAACCATGAACGATTGATCACTATTGCTCTCTTTTAAATTGAACGATTTATGGAATTTCGGCTGGTAGCCTTTGTCATCCGCGATGTATGTAATGGTATGGCGCACATTATCCGGTGTTAGGTAAGAGTATAATCCGCGTTTTATTGGATAGC
>JARJDW010006490.1:0-45990 GCA_030264715.1 Adinopsis sp. GC000173 | reverse complement strand
TGACAATCAGGGTTACAATTCGGTATGATTTTGGAAGTAGACTCCGCTTTAAATTAAAATTTGTGTTATTATTCTATAGTAGTATACATTCTCTAGTTTTTGGAAATGAAAATTTAAGAGTGGCCTGCGCGGTCTATAGAAAACGACGTACTTATGTACAATCTAAGCGAATGTAGCATGAAATGTGCGCTCTGTAAACGAATATTATGCTATTCAACCAATTAACATTGCTCTAATGTTAATAATTGCGATGCATTTCATTTTTTATTCATTTTCCTAAAATCATTACCGCTGGTCTATTCGCTTAGATTGTACAAATGTGCGTCGTCGCGCTAGCCAATCTTAAAATAACAATAATTTAAAACGAATTCTTCTGCCCGCTTGCGACGAGACATTATCAAAAACTAAAGAATGTAAAAGTTTACTACAGAATAACACAATTATTCAATTTAAAGCGGGGCCTACTTCAAAAGTTATACCAACAGTTTATCCAACCAGATCCCTTAGGACACCTATTTTTAGCATCGAATGAAAAGCGGAAAACAAAATCAGCCATCCTAAAAAGAAACAACGCGCAAAATACTTGAAACTAAAAAAATCATGATACAAATGGAACCTGGACCTTCTGAACCAATAATAGTAATAACACGATATTTATATCTAAAACTCCCCCGATAATCTAAAATCAGTACGATTTCTTTTGGCTGCCACCACCACGTATCTGTGAGATTGTTTAATGTCTCATATTTGTTGCCTTATTCTTGTCAGCGAGATTGGATCTATTAATGCGTTTTCGTTTTTGGGAATCAATCAAAAACTTTTGTATATACATACATGTATATTTACACAACGCGAATTTTATTACACACGTACACTAAACTAAACACAAAAATTTCTCATCGTCGTCTTCCGCGTAATTTTAAAATCAAATCAAATCTGTCCGCTTTCTATACACGATTGATAAATAAAAAAACGATTAATGCATCCATTCTTGCCGCCGCTTATTAATTAACAGATTAATCTTTAATACCAAATACGATTCAATTGTTTGATTACATTAAGGTGAATGTATATAATTTATTATCAAGGAAAAAAACAACTATTATAAACCATCTATAGACGCTAAGATTCATATTTTGGAAGACCGTTGTTAACGGTTAATGCGCCAAGCAAATCAAATCGACTATATTACGAATTTTAGCTGTGAAATTATCAGACCAGGCTTTTTTCCTGTTGGTGGTGGAGAAGTTTTATTTAGAATCAATCGAATTTTACAACTCAATCCTATAGAATTAACTGATCGAGGCTCCATTACATGCATAGTTGAATATAAGATTGCAAGCCAAGGAAGTAATGCCATTAATATTGGAATGAAAGATTGTAGAGTTGATATTTATAATAGAAATAAAGAACAGGTTATATTCAATCCTAAAAAGCAACCCCTATCTGCACTGAAGTTCGCTATCTACGGTTTCTCTTAAACGTCACGAATTTGCTTGGCGCATTAACCGTAACAACCATCTTACAATTTAATGTTAGAGTATAGCTATGTAGTTTATATAAAAAAAATCAAATTATTTATAATACATGTTGTATATACACATACAAAATGTCACATATCATACACACTCGAAGTGAATTGAGGTTTAATAAAAAAAAATTATTCACACCACGACTCACTACTGCTGCGTTTGCTATGATGTGTCGTCGTCGAGCATTTCGTCAAGTGGAAAATTTACATAGGAGGAAAATTCATTGGCGAGATTGTTCTTGTGCGTGGGGTGGAAGCGGCTCGGAGATAGATCGAGGAGACGCTTTGCCATATCAGCCATTACAGCGCCTACAACAAATTATAATTGAAATGATTGGTTGATTTGATTGTTAAAGAGTTTTGATTGGTGTATTATGGAATTAGACTAGAATTTTGACAAATTTTATGATTATTTGTTGTTCTCATCTGGTGTGCCGTGGTAACATTATTCCTTCTTGGGATAGTCGTGGTTTGTAGCGCAAATTATATAATTAATAGACTTCATGTTGTTTAGAAACAAATATATTTCGGCTCTACGGCTATTTTCAAGATATATAAAAACAATTATGGAGCTACAAAGCCGAAATATATTGATTTAGAAATACGATTTGTATAATTTGTGCTACTAATCAGTTCCCCAAGAAAGGATAATAGCATTTAAATTTTTAAAAGTCCAAAGTCACCTTTTAAATAGTCTTTGCAGAAATCTAAGGAACTGCAAACAGGACAACATTATTATATATTACACATCATTAAAAATCGCATTAGTAGGTAAAAATCTCTTCAGTTCATTACTTTCCTTCATAAAAATGTATATTTTCCAATTTGATATTTTTCCGATTTCCAACTGGAATATCAAAATCTGAACGCAGGTAATACAGAACTTTTCCTTAACAGTTAGTCAATTCCTATGCGCTATTGTGAATTTTGCTGCACTTATGGATACTTAGGAGTTCCTTATATTTCTGCAAGAACTCTGCCAATAAATACTACAAGCCTTGGAATGAATAGATAGTAGGTTTAGTTAGAAATGCATGGAATTTTAAGACAGCTTTTGAGGCACTATTTTCTTGGTCGCGCCTAAAGTCTATTGCACTGCTTTAATGCCGAGTACATCTCTAACTACTTCTACTATCTACCAGCGACGAATTGTACGCTAGATAATCAAATCATCAATTTACTAAAACTAAGAATGGACTTGACATTTTTTTACCTGTACAAAGTACAATTTTCTGCTTTGCTAAGAATTTGATTGTCACTGCCGTTTTGGTCAAGCATTCATCGGATAAGAACGGCGGATCGGCTATCACCAAATCGTAGTATCCAGCACGATCTCTTGGAATATCTAACGGACTTTTGTAGTCGTAGAAAGTGAAGTCCTTACCGAACGCACCGAACCTTCGATCAAATTCATAAATGTGTACTAAAAACATGCCGATTCATACAAGAAGCACTGTGTACTATATCGTTACCGTTCGATTCACTACCAATCTTCTCTTTGAGCGGTTTATAAAGCGTGGGACACGAAATCAACGCTACGTTCCCACCAATTTTAGTTGCTAAGTTGGTTAATTTATTGATCGTTGTATCATCGTACCAGAACTGACTTAATTGCTACAAAGTACATGTTGATTACTTGTAATTAATGCATATTTAAAGTGTGTACTCACCCAGTCTTCATCGAAATCTAAATTATCACTATAGTCACACTGCTTTAGCGCCTCTTTTTCTTCCTGCTCTTTGTAGAACTCTTGCAGGGCAGCAAATGTAGCCGCCGACAGTTGGGGCAAATCATCATCATCGGACATTTCAATTCACTATCACGTTTTTGTTGTTTTTAAAGAGAAAAGCATGTTAACACACCGCATAACCTCTAAAAATGTNAAATGTAGCCGCCGACAGTTGGGGCAAATCATCATCATCGGACATTTCAATTCACTATCACGTTTTTGTTGTTTTTAAAGAGAAAAGCATGTTAACACACCGCATAACCTCTAAAAATGTCATGGCAAACTTATTTTATTGTAGTGTGTAGCTACTTGTTTTCAGATGGCGTGCAACTCAAATTTTTATACAAAATCATAAAATAGCAGTTTTTTTTAAAAGATTGGCTATAAATTAAAATATAGATTACAAATAATCTAAGAAATTAAGTATAAAACGGCGTAACAAAATCACAATGTGAAAACAATTTAATTTTTTGTTAAATGTTTAGCTATCGACTGCCAGATGATGCTCAAAACGAATTTCTGACGTAAACCGTAAATTTTCAGCGTGGTGGTGGGGTGACTTCAAAAATTAAACGTACATCGCAGTTAATACAAACAAATCGAAGAAATTGAATACGCAACAGCACTGCAAAATCTCAACGATCCGCCAACCATCATCTAAACAATCACTGCATCATCGTCATGGCAACAAACAAATAGTAGGTAGGCAAAACAAACAAGATGAGTGCATCGAGAAGGAAGCTGACGAAATCAAAGATTGATGCGTTCTTTAAGTCGGCGGCAACATTGAAGAAGAAAACGAAATCGGAACAGAATCTTGTCTCGGAGAATGAGAGCGACGACGATGGTAATGCCGCGTACAATAACGAGGTGATCGAAGTGGATGTGTATCAAACCAATAATAAGTCTGATGAGGATGTGGACGATGTTGATAAAGACGCAGCGAACAAAAACTATATTCTTGATAAGTTTTTGAATCAAGAGGATGTTCCCACTACGGAGGTAAAACCGGTGCCGCAAGCAAGAAAACGTACGAAAATTAACGTACAGGCGAATACATCACCTGCGAAAGAAACAAAAATTGTTGATCGTGACGTCAACGCCAACGCCGATGATAGCGGCAGCGAATCGAAAGCCACCTATGATGTACCACCGAAAAGCAGCGGCGAGGTTGAATTGGATACGATTGTGGATATTGAGGAAGACGCTGGTGGTGCTGGTAGAAAAATCGCCGAAACGAAAATGATCGATTGCACCTACAAGGAGATACTCAGCTTGAAGGTGTATAAAACCGATAAGTTGATACTCAACTCGTACGTGCTGCATCCGATGGTGAAGATACACATAATCAACGCCATCACCGGCGACTATCTGAAGAAGTCGGATGCGAAACGGAATGTATTGTTTTTTCACGAAGCGAAGGTGGACTATATCGGGCCGATTATGACGCAACCATTTGACCTACAGCAGAATCGGTAAGTAAATAAAATAATAATTAACTTTTCCGTCGTTTCTATGCGAGAGATTTATAATTAATGCGTTTCATGATATTGATGATGATGATGTCGCGCAGGTGTTTCCAGCCGAATTGGAACGAGACGATCGTGATCAACGAGGATTTCAATTATTTATCAGCCAATCACGACGTGATCGTCTTCTTTGAAATTGTCGACTTTCTATCCACGGATTTGATAGCGAAAGGTAATCTTATCGAGTGTGTAGTGTGTGTGTGTGTATAGACTTATATTGGGAGAGCGGTGTAGAGAGAAGAAGGGTTTAGCGACGAAACTTAGTTTAGATTAAGAATGCGCTATCCTTGTTTGGCGTCTCGGCTTTCCACCCGCCGTTCACACGCAACGAAAACTTTAATCATATATACTATAGGTAGACAGAAAGTTTTCGGCCAAGTTATAAACGACTTAGTTTTACCGGTTTCTTATTTTATTCGTCTGTACTCTACTGTGTACTGCGCTGTATTTTTCTTTATCATTAAGCTTTTATTGGTTTATTGTTGGGACTTGTTGCATGACATTATTATCGATTTCGTATAGAGCTATTATATCACGGTATTGCGACGTACTTGTATCACGCATCGTTGGGTAACGTAAAACGGGCGTATAAGGCGCATATTAAAAAATTGAGACGAAATAATTGTAAAATATATATTATCAGCGGTGGTTTTAGCCATAGTGGGGTTCCGGATTGTAGATCTTTACGAAGCTCTTATTCACTTGCGGATTTTGGCTTAAAGAAGCTCTAAAGCGTTCTAATAATTAGAAAACTGAAAAAGGGCAGCCATAACAAAAAAATTACTATTGTTTAATTTATATCTTTAATGAAAAGTACATTAAAAATGAAAAAAGAAGAAAAAAGTTTGCAATTTGTTTTTTTTAAGTATACTATGAATATTCACAGTATTTTTTTCTTATTTTTAGACCGGCTTTATTAATCACTATTATTCGTAACGATTTCGTATAAAACATTGACAAAATAATTGGGTTGAAGGCTATTAGTAGTATTAACCGATAATATTACGTTTGACAATAATAAAACGTTAAGACTTCAACTTAAATTGTTGGTTCACAAAATTTTTTTATTAAAAATAAAATAAAAATTACGAGAATGTCAATGCATTTCGATCAGAGGTCATCATCTGGACTGAAGGTTTTAATAATCATATTCTCTTTATATGTATGTAAAGCTAAAAACTATGTATAGGTAGTGTTAGTTCTACAATATGCGTATACAGACGCCCTGTTTACATTATTTTGTTGTTACAATGATAACTTAGTCGTGTGAACGGGACTAAAGTTTGGTTTCTGCTTTTTTAGCAGAAATGAATTACAGTACTATTTCACACGCTTCAACTATCTCAATTTTACCACCTCCCCTTAAAAAACAAATTTTCTTGGTCATTTTTAAAATTAACAAGTCAATCAACAACCGATATTTGAACTGTAACAACTTATATTGAATAAATATAATTTTACATTTTCTAATACATACTACCTTTTATAACTACTCGCATTAGGATGTCGTGCTAGAGACGTTAAGCTCGGCATTCGTAAACAACAACCCTACAGGTAGGAACAATAAAATAATCTTTTAAATAAAAATAGTTGTACATGAAAAAATCAATAAAAGGTAAACGACTAAGATTTTCTTGCTTCTTCATTAGGAAATACCCACTTGCTACTTTTTTATTTTTTTTACATACAATAACACAAAAAAACAATGAAAAGCACTCAAATTCAGCTAAAGTAACACAAAATGTTAACCTAACTTAATAATTCAAGTAAGGAACAACGATTTTATTAGAAACAATGATTTTATTACAAAAACGCTAACCTAACCCGCTGCGAGTTTACGTTTACATGCGTCATTTTCCATCCGAAACCGTACCTACTTCTATGTATGAAGTTTTTATGCTAAGATTATACTAATACTATATATTATTTTTTTGTTTAGATTCTTATGGATGGCATCATCTAGCCTGGGCATTTCTCATTCCATCATCCGAACACCATTCCAACTACAATCAACTGCTACGCTTGCAACTCTTTTACCCGTCGTGGTCGCTACGCAAATCAAACCCACCAAACATATCGCATATATACAAATGGTGGCAGCGCCGGAAGTTTAAAAAGTATCCATCTACATTGTACGTACACCTGAAGAGTATTAATGCACCAAATGGTAGCGTACAGAAGCTGCGCTCGCTTGCGCCGCACGAAACTGAATTCACCGATAATCAACTGAATAACAATGACAATACTGAACGGAAATGTGATCAAGAAGTTGTTGATGGTGGTGACTGTAATGGCAATGAAAACGGTGATAAGCAGCAATCGGTAAAGAAACTTGGCGGTGAGAAGAAAAATGTTGTATGGTCGCGTTTGGATAACGAGATTTGTCAGATACCGAATGCGCTGTACAATGAGCTCGATGGCGGCGATGAGGGCTGTTTTGTGATGGAGTTTAGCAACGGGGGACAGTATTTGAGCTATGTCGTAGTGATGAACGCCGTTTATAATATTGTTATACTCGAGGCAAGTTTTTTTAGTATTTATATTTGAAAAATGTAACAAATATACGATCTAGTGGATAAGCAAAATTCGGGCGCGTTGAAATCAATGCTTTAAACCATTTTTAAAGGTTAGATTGGGTTTTCAAGATATCTCAATTTGAAGGTTTCAAGAACAATGGTGTTACAGATATGCATTAGAGGTGCATCATATTGGTGGAGCCGAAATTTATAAGCGTTCACGCCTATTGTATATATCTGAAAAATCTGTAAGACACAATAAAATGTATATGCTGCCACAGATATGAATTAGAGGTGCATCTATGTGCACAAGTTGTTTTTTGCAAGAAGGCTAGGCAAAATCTACACTAAATTTATTGAAAAAATGTAATGACTATATTATTAATTTATCGTTTTCTAACAAAAAGTAATAAACATTAAGTTTTTTGTTTGCTTGTTCTTAAGACAATCAAATTGTATTATCTCGAAATCACGATCGAACTTTTAAAAACGATTTGCGTCATAGAATTCGTCACACCCGAATTATGTCTATCCTTGTTTGTCTAAAAAAAGGCATTCAATTTGAGGAAGGTGTAATCTGTATGCTTGTTGTGTTGCAGATTGTGACGAATGAAATAGTCGCCATGCTGCCGGCTCATAATGCGCTCATACATTGTTTATCATGGTCGAAAAACGATGATTTATTGCTGTCAACATCGAGCGATTGCACATTAATTATATGGAATATGCATACTTTTAGTTTATTACAGGTGGGTATTAACATTTATGTGTTGTAACGCCGCGTGATGGTCGCTAGTATTCATTAATTTTACTAATCGAATGAAAAAAGTGATGTGAAAGTCGACATGTTGCTTGTTGTATATGCAGCCAAATATGCAAATAAGTTAATGTGTTATTTCAACTATTGTTTTTGTGCTTTACAGAAATCGTATGTATAATTTGTATCTATTTCCTTTAGATATAGGGTTTGAAATGTTTAGAGTTTGAAATTCGATTAACATTTTAAGTAAAATTCAATTCTTCGCCATTTGAACGTTTGCACCGCGATTTTAACAAATTTTGACTGTAGAAATTAAAGAACTGTGTTAACACTACAAGAAAATACAGAGGTGATGGAAAATGGCATCCTAAAGCAGCTATAGTGGATAGGAGCTTCAACAAAGACAATTGTATTAACCATTTTAAGCAAGTTCTGACAAATTGTTAAAAGCAGAAAACATTAGACAGGTTTAAAAAAAAAACGTTGAATGATGTTTTAAGTGTAAAAAGATTGAACATCTGAAATAGAGAAAAACATCGAAGACTGTTTGTATCGAAAAATGATTCATCAATCGAGTTGCCCCTTGGATCGGATTTTGTACGAATAGCAGTGTTCCAGTGGATATAAATTTATTGCATTGTCACTTCTTTGGGTTACGCGCGAGAAGAAGAAAATAGTAAAAATGCATTCAAGTGACCAATTTGTTTGCAAAATCAAATGTTTGAAATTGAATCTTATAATATTGTCAACTTGCGATTAAGATTTCTCCGTGATGTGTAAATAATTTCTTCCCAAAAATGTTTAAGCTGCGCACTGATTTATTTTAATTAACATCAAACAAGAAAGAAAGAAAGCTTTTAAAAGTCATTGTTGCCTTGTTTTTTGAATCGGCTTTTTATCATTCTATAAAACCATCTAAAGGTGAATCTCATTCTTCTGAGAAGGTAGTTCATGCTCCTCCATGATTCATACAAATTTCAATACTATTTAGATTTAATTGGAGAAGTTGGTTACCTTTGCATGGACAACAATTTTAGAATATTAAAATTAGAGATCTCTAGTTTTGGGAATGACCTACTAAGAGTTTTTTTATCAAATATACTATTTCAGGATACGTTCAAAAATTAAGAGAATGTATATATGTATTTTATAACATAAACTAATAATGTATGTAAAAATTTTGTATTTTCTAATGAAAATCATTTTACATCATGATCTTATAAACGTAAAACCAACATTATTAAATGTAAATTTTTTGTCTGGTTGTAGGTGTTGCCGCATTCAACGTTCGTCTTCGCCTGCCTAATTCACGAACAAACTATAATCACCGGCAGCTACGATAAAACCATACGCATTTTTGCCCACAATGGCCGTGATTATCAATTAGATTACGAGCTGACGACGCATCGCGGCTACATCACATCACTGTGCTTAAACACGAACGGCACATTGCTAATTAGCGCTGATTCTTTGGGCAAAATCCATTTATTTCAGCTTAAATCACGGTATACGTTTAAAAAGTATGCATTCATTTTATATTACCCTAATAAGCTGGCATATTAATTAATCCTATGCAAAATTTTCGCAGGGAAATTAGCATAAACGATCTAAATGGAGTGATAATTAATCAAATTTTATTGCACAAGCGCGAAAAACGCCTAATTGTAAATTCCAGGGATAGTCGACTGCGTATGGTCGATTTAAAAAGCAATTACGTGATGCAGACATATCATGAATGCTTAAACGACAAGTAATTACAATACCCCAATGATACGTCTTAATCATTTTACTCATTTCCATTTCCTTTTAGAGTACAAATTAGCGGCACCTTATCGCCGTGCGGCTCTTTCTTGCTGTGCGGCAGTGAGAATGGTTGCGTGTACGTATGGAACATCGATAACGGGCGCATTGAAACCAAATTCAATCCGTACAATAACTATCTAACGATTCATTGCGTCAAATACCATCCGAAGGATAATTATTTGGCCGTTTGTCATTACGGTTCGTCATCTTCGATTTTGCTGTATAAATTCAACGAGCTTCAGGAACAGGACAAATCGTTATTGAATCGCAACAATTCTCATCGAATCACCGAGCTGGGTGGTGATTTTCGTGTAATATTAGAGCGCATTGATCATTTGATGTCGCAAAATCTAGAGAATTAAAAAGATTAATTTTTGAATGATGTGATGTTTATTAGTTTACCTATTGTAACTAGTAAGGTGGAAATAGGAGATCATTTTGAGGAACACAATGCGTGACACACTAAATGGGATCGGATTGGTTGGAATTTAGATTCGCTCAGTATTGTAGATTATGTTTAGGAACCAGTTGAGAAGTAGAAGATGGAAACGCCACTTATATATGAATCTTATGGGATTATGGGAGAAAATAAGTTGTGGCATCTGTGTGCTATTAAATTTGAAATCGCTTCATCCTGATAGGCTACTAGCCAGGACCTAATTTAGATGTGGGCAAAGTACGATTTACCGGCCTCTTTACACATTTTACATATTTTGAGTTATCTGACATATTTATAAGGAACATGGTGGAATTCCAAGTCATTTCAAAGTTTAAGAAAGAATATTAATATTCTAAATAATATTTTAATCAGAATTATACTACGATATTGACGATAGCGTTGTTTGTCTAAACGCAGCTTTACAATGATGACAAATTTAGATTATTTTGCGAGTCCCAATTAATCGCCAGTCCCGAGTAGGTGCCTTCTCGCCTTATGGTAAATTAGGCTCTGCTACGAGCATAAGTTTAGAATTTCAAAGGGTCCCAAATACTTATGTACTTCCCAATAACTGGCATTTGACGAAATGGGGAGGAAGGAAACTATGTACTAATTATTTAGAGTGGGATAAAAGGTACGTAAATGTTTTCATTATGCGATCGGATAGATACCAAAAAAGATTTGGGGGTGATTGCAAGGGAAGTAGTTATTTAGCACATCTTTAATTTGAACTTTAGATGGTAGCACAAAAAGTACTCATTCGATGAATTATTATTTGGCTATTTTTTACGATAGTTTATTAACCCCGATTTTATTATACAAATTCAACAAAACTATCTATACTTATATACAATAACTGAGCTAGTGTATAGGTGTTTTTCGTATAAACTAGAGCGAATTGATCATTTGATGTTGCAAAATTTAAGAAAACTAAAAAAATAATTTTGAATAATGCGATGCAAACTAGTTTACCTATTGGATATTAGATGACAGCACAAGAAGAACTCATAGATGTCGCGGCAAATCGCATTGTCGACATATACGTCAGTTTGGTTCTAACCAAAGAAACATTGTTTGTTTTTTTAGTTGCAATTTGTATATATATACTTTATAATAATTTGTGCGTGCGTTGTATGTGCACGGTGTCCACCACCGCTCATAGCTAACCGAATAATTAATATAAGAATGCGTTTGAAATCAAAATAGCAGCACAAACATGCATAGTAAAGTATTTTTTATAATCGGTATATATACAGGTAAGTGAGAGCACGCTTTGCGTTTTTAAGCGGCCGGAGGTGTTTTGATGGTGATTTACGTAAGTTGCAGTGTTACTACTTGGCCAGACGGCCACATCTCGTGTCCTCGAGCTGAGCGATAAGTTTTTGGAGGTGCGGCGCGATGGCGGCAATTGGCTGGTGATGTTTTATGCACCATGGTGCGGGCACTGCAAGCGCTTGGAGCCGATTTGGGCGCATGTGGCGCAGGCATTGTACAAGACAAATATACGCGTTGGACGCGTTGATTGCACACGATTCACGCCCGTCGCCACCGAATTTCAGATCAATGGCTTTCCCACGATCAAATTGTAAGTTGCTCTACAATTTAATGCAATCGTGTACATATTTCGACACAACAAACAAAAATTATGTGCTGATTATGTATTTAATAAGCAATTTGTTTATTTAGCAATTTGATTCATTTGAACTACTTGTCTATATATATATATATATATATCTTTTGTTTTCAGCATTAAAGGTGAGGAAGATTTCACGTTCCACGGCGATCGCACAAAGCACGATATTGTAAATTTTGCGCTACGCATGTCGGGACCGCCCGTGCAGGAACTAACACGCGCCGATAGCATGTCGAACATCAAGGCGCAACACCACCTATTTTTCATGTACGTTGGCGGACAGGAAGGCGCCCTATGGGATGCCTACTACTCGGTCGCGGTGCAAATGCAACCGCACGGCTTTTTCTACGCGGCGAGTACGGAAATCGCCAAGCAGCATGTCGACATTGACGAACTGCCCGCCGTCTTCGTGTACAAAGAAAGCCTACACTACTTTTACTCGGTCGATTCGGGCAATAGCGAATCGGACGTGGAGCATTTGAATACGACGATGTATAATTGGATCAATGAGGAGCGCTTTGAGACGTTTCCGAAGGTGACGCGCGGCAATATCAATGAGATATTACAGACGAAAAAGTTTATTGTGCTTGTCGTCGTTGAGGAGAATAAGCTGCAGGAGATTGCGCCCGAGATGATTGAGTTTCGCGATATGGTCGAATCGGTGATACGTAAGAAGCGCGACAAGTACCATAAAAACTTTCAGTTTGGTTGGATCGGTAGCCCGGAACTGGCAAATAGCATTGCAATGACAGTCTTACCACTGCCGAATTTATTGGTGATCAATTCGACAACGAATCATCATCACATACCGGAGGACGATGCCGGACAACTTACAGCCGATGCTGTCGATGTATTTTTAGAACGTATTTACAATCAAAGTGTACCAGTACGTAAAAACCAAATGATTTTTTAATGTGTACACTTAAATTAATTAATTATCTTGTTTTTGTTGTTGTTTGCAGATTTACGGTGGAAATAGCTTTATAGTACGTGTTTATAGATTTTACTTCGAAATGCGCACCTCGTTGGCGGATATGTGGCGCGGCAATCCAGTTTTAACGACCGTTTTGTTTGGTTTACCGTTGGGTTTCCTTTCGCTCATACTTTACTCGATTTGTTGCTCAGATATACTAGACGCCGATGAAGAGGAGGAGGAAGGTAAATGCAATAGATGTCGTTACATCCGGGCAATAACAAAATTTATAGAACTGAAATTTATGTACTTAAAGTTGTTTCTATTCGATTACAGTAATACCGCATTAGGTACTATGCGGATCTTAGATTTTTGTCAAATTTTTCCTAACGATACGGGAAAAAATTTCGAATCTAAATAAAACTGATAACATGTGTTTACGTAAACATATTAGTGGAAACAAATTTGAATACGCATTATTTTACATAACGATGAACACGAAATAAAAAAACATGTAGCATAAGGTCCGGTACACATTGTAGTGATGTAACGAGCAACACACGATGCGGATACGTGTTAGCAAACCAATCAAATTCGCCAGTTTGTGTCAAATTTAGAAAACAAACGAGCTGTGCAAATTTAATTTAATTTGCCAAGTGTGTAGTAAAGTATTAGTAAACAGATCGAGAAAATGAAATACATAATCGTGAGAAGGACTAGTTACGAAGACTAGGATATTTTTAACCCATGACCATTTAATTAATAAATTCTGTAGTTATATTAATACGAATTGAAGAAAAGAGCTCAGTAAGCGACAATTGACAGAAAGATACCAATTAAACATATTGAACCAAAGACGAATTGAGAATCAGAATTTAAGTTCATTTTGAATTAATATCTTGAATTTGCGTTTTTATCATTTATTGTGTTTGCTCTTCTGCTCTAAACTGCCTTATAAGAGAGCGATCTTAATATTGATTGAATTGTTATGTTATTTTAAAAATTTATGTCCCATTTTAATATCTGGATTTCAGAAAATAATACCAAATTGAGTTATAGAATAATTGCTAGGAAGTAACGAAATGGTGTTGTGTATTGTAATTCTTTACAAACATATAATCTATTATTTACTTTGGTATTATCTAGAAATAGTAGCAAAACAATAGATTGATTCATTTACTATTTATAGCCAATTATGTGAATTAACAACATTTATTTGTTTCAGAACTGTTGCATGAGAAGCGCGAATAAATGCGATCGTGTTGTTGTGTACTACACTACAATCTAGTCAACGTGTCTTTTAGTAATTATTTATTATTGATCATTCCTTAATAATAATGTGTCTTACTTTTAACAATATTTTTGTTGTATAAAAAGCATTTATTAATTATATATATATTATTCGATGATAACTATATAAATATAATTTATTAGTGTGTGAGTTTGTGTTGGTTGAAATAAATTATATTCAAAAAAAAAGAAAAGAAAATACTTAGTAATCATCGTCATCTGAGTCTAACGCCGCGCGACGTCTATCGAACTTTACGGACGTCTTGTTCTGTGGCAGTTGAGCGTTCACGCTCTCCAAGATGCCGATGAAGTCCGCCTCGCTGATCTTGCCGCGAATTCGTCCCGCCTGCGCCATTTGCACCAACATATTCTCCACCATCTCGCCCTTTTCCGGCTTACCCAAACGCAGCGTATTCACTGAAACAAAATGCGACATGACGTTGATGTGTATTTCATTTGCATACACAATACAACAATCCACTTACGACGCGCTCTAGCCGATTGATCTAGGATCTGTGATAGAATGGAATTTTTCGCGTCCTCCTGAGCGCGTACTTGTTCCTCTTTCGCCTTATTCGCTTGTGCATCGCCGCCCTGCAAAATATTTTTAGCATGTTGCAGAACAAACCTAACCTAAAATTTTTTTGCACTTGTTGTATTTACCTGATATTGTGATTGCATTTGGGCGAGACGTTGCCGGCGAATCTCTTCCAACTCCGGATCATCCATTCCTTATTTATAAATTAGTAATTAAAAGTAACTAAATGCTAAGTTTAAAGCGTTGAATTGGAGTTATGACAAATGATCAAAACTACGAATTTTATTGCTGCCATTTGAACTACTCCGCATCAAAGAAAATCAAATATTACATTAATTAATTTACATAATTACATTTTTGTACTGTCACAAACAATATATCATAAAATTAAAGCAAATTAAGCGATTTGTTTAATATAAAAATATTTAATAAGCATTTAATATTTTATGTTGGCAGTGCAAAATGTTGACATTGCAACTTCATGTTATTCAACATACCGATTTCTATTTACTAACATGAATATTTAATGTCAAAACAATGCTATCTACACAAAATAGACTCAATTTTAATTATTAGAGCGATAACGGTTTAATCGCCACACGATGCCACAAGGCGAAGCACAACGCGAAGTTTACTCATCATGGGTAATTATAAAACAACCTTTGCCACCCCCAACCGAAATAACAACAATAACACTTGTTTTCCGCATCCAGGTGGGCCTGATCTACGTATTCAATTTAATAGTAGGCACTGGTGCATTGACACTACCTTCAGTATTCAGCAAAGCAGGATGGCTGCTCAGCTCCATTCTGATAATCGGCCTCGCATTCATCAGCTACATCACCGTCACGTTCATCATCGAAGCGATGGCATGCGCGAACGCTACGATACAACTGCGAAAGCTACAATCGCACAAAATTGATGGGGTATGTAATACAGGTGCGGCTCGTCGCGTGTGCGAAGTGTGCGTGGCAGCATACAACCGCTAGAAAATTTATTATTTTCATTACTATTCATTCATTTCAACTTAATTTTTAATTGGTAGTTAGTAATCTCCTTTGATATTTCTGGTCAGGGATTAATTTAGAGATTTACCGATCCTGTGGACTATGTGGAATTTAAGATGAAGCTTTTGAACGCTAGGTAAGCCAATTTTAAGCAGAAAGTAAATTTACAGATAAATAACAACGTTTCATCCGTTTTACAATAAATAAACGATTCGATCGTTGGTATTTGACTGTAAATGAGGTAACTATCTGTTTAAAATTGGCTTATCTAGCGTTCAAAAGTTCAAACTTCAATTTAGCATTGAAAAAAAGGAGAAATCATTGAATGCTCAGAAGAAATTGCTTGAATTATTTCTTAAAAATGATATTTATTTCAATGTAGGAAAGTGAAGCGACTGTCGATACGGCGAGCAGCGACGAGGAGGCGACGAACGAGGAAACGGCGATAATCAGTAATCGAAATCGTCGAAAATACTTCAGTCTGAATCAGAAGGTGGAGCTGGGCGAGATGGCGACGCTATACTTCAGCAAAACGGGTCGCATCCTGTTCTACATCTCGCTGTGCGTGTATCTGTACGGCGATCTGGCCATCTACACCACGGCGATTGCGAAAACGATGAGCGATCTGATGTGCCCGAACAATCACACCAACAACACGAATGAAACGTCATCAACATCATCCAAGAATGATGACGATTTCACGATCGAATGCTTCAATAATAAGGTGGCTAAGATCACTGTGTATCGTTTGTCTGTGGTGTTGTTCGCATTACTAATCTGCCCATTCGCATACTTCAACGTCGAGAAAACCAAGTACCTGCAGCTCGTGACGACCACGATGCGCTGGTGCGCGTTCTCGATCATGATCACGCTCGCTGCGGTGCGGATCGCACAGCACGGCAACATCGGCCATCCGGTCGTGTTCCATTGCAGCGGCGTGCCCATCCTCATCGGCGCTTGTGTGTACAGTTTCATGTGCCATCATTCGCTGCCGGCGCTCGTTGCCCCATTCAACGATAAGCAATACGTATTGCGGCAGCTGGCGCTCGACTATACGCTCATCTGTGTGTTCTACCTCCTCCTTGCGCTGACTGGCGTGTTTGCGTTCAACGATCTAAACGACCTGTACACGCTCAACTTTGTGCCAACGAACGACGACCATGTCAGTCTGGCGTTCAAATTTATTCTTTACTTTCTAGGCATGTTTCCGATTTGCACGCTACCGATGAGCTTCCCGATCATGGCGATCACGCTGCAAAACAATTTGAAAGCGCTCTTCCTCGACGCACACCAAATGGAGCGCTATTCCTTCGCGCTGCGCCGGCTCACTTTTCCGACGCTCGCCGTCGTACCGCCAATTCTCGTCGGCCTCTCCACGCACAACGTCGGCTATTTGGTGGAGTTCACCGGATCGTACGGCGGCGCCTGCATCCAGTACATCATTCCGGCGATGCTCGTCTACCAAGCGCGCAAGCATTGTCGGCGCGACATTGGTAACGTGCGCAATCGCTACGCCAGCCCATTTAAGAGCGTCGTCTGGGTGCACTTCATCATCTGCTGGTCGCTGGTGTGCGTCGTCTTCGTCACGATCAACTTCATCACGAAGGGCGTATGACGACGACGCTCAGACTGAGAATCCAAAAATCCATTACCTAAATACAATAAATATTAACATATTTTTTAGTACCTGTAACGTTTACATGACTATAACTATGATGTGATTAATTCGTAAGTGAGAAAAATATATTCTATTTTAATTTTTAGTAACCCGTTTTGGCAGTTAGATTCAACGTCAGTCATATTTCGTCCGAAAATTTGCGGATATACAGGAATGGTTTGAAAAGGTTAGAGCTTTCTCAATATTTTACTTTTTTTTCTCATTTTTTTACGCATTCTTGTAATTATTTGCTCAAAATTGATCGATTTTTTGTTTGCGTTTATTAGTTTTCTTTTTTTTTTCGCGAAAATTGTAGATAAAACGTAGAAAAAGACGGAAACTACGAAAAATGGCAAAAATGCATGAAAAAATTTTGCTCTTTTTGTTTCTTTTTCCTCCAACTATTGCGTTTTTTTGTCTTTTCATGATTTTTCGATTTTTTTTACATGTTTTTTAGTTTTTCGCAATTTGTTTTTCTTGTTTTCTCGCAAATTGCACTAAGTAAAAAAAGCGTAGAAAAAGACTGAGAAATTAAGAAAAATTGCAAAAAAAGAGTAATAGAAGGCAGAAAACCACCATGAAAAACTTGAAAGTTTGAGAGAAAAGCACAAAAAGACAGAAATTTTTGAAAAGGCAAAAAAATGTGAAAAACCCAATAGATTAAGAAGTAACCCGAAAATAGCAGAAGAGGCAGAAAAAATGGAAAAATTTTGAAAAAAAAAAGGAACAAAAGACTGGAAATATTCTAAAAAAGTGAAATATCAAGAAACATTGCAAAAAACGCAAGAAAACTACCTAAAAATTTGTGAAATAACGCAAAGTACTGGGGGAAAGGCGGAAAACTAACCACAAACGAAAAGAAAGTTAACAAAATCTCGAAAAATTGCGAAAAAAACGCAATATATCGAGGTGAAAAAAATCTTAAAAAGACAAGAAAATTCGTAAAAAATTCCAAAACCCAAAAAAAAAGAAAAATATTGTTGAGAAGGTACGAGAAACTTTTTAGACCACCCACACGCATACAAAAATTAATTTATTTGAAATAATTTATCCGGTATTTACATAGTATTATACGATTGGCAGTGTTTACTTATTTCTTCTTTGCGCTGCCGCCCGGTTTCGCTTTCCGCTCCAACTGCATCTGGCGCAGCTTCATGTGCAACTTGGTACTGGCCTGTTCGTGCTTCGCCTGCGTCAGCTTCGTATCGGGATGGAGGAATTTGCGACGTTCATCGTTGCGCGCCGCCTCACCGCACCCGTGTATCTCGGGCAGACCGTGCGTGGTGCAGAAACGGCGATTGCAATGCTTGCAGGTGATGGCGAAGTCGCGCGTACGCGTTTTGCACTTTTTAAACGCGCAAACATTGTCCGCCTTCTTGACGTTCTCGAGGATGCTGTCCAAGTCGCTGCCGCCATCGCTGATCGCTGCCTTGGTGGTGCGCTCCTGATCTTTGAGCTGCGTTTGCGTTTTTGTGATGGTCGTCGACATCGTCGTAGCAATTATGAGGTTATGTTTGACAGCAGCAAGTAGTTCAAATTAATTCTTCAATTTTTTTAGTAAAAAAATTAAAGATATTAATCAATTATATTAATTAAATTGGCGCAATAATTTGTTAAATAACTAAATTAATAAATTTTAAGTCACAAGTTAGGATAATTAATTAAATTTAAGTTATAACGCGTTTGACAGCAACAAGTAAGTAGTTCTAATAATTCAAATTATTGCATCAACTTTGTTTTTATTAAATTTAAAGATATTTATCATTAATAACATCAAAACGATGCAATAATTTGGTAAATAACTAAATTTTAATTTATTATAAAATATAATTTTTTGTGCGGTAAAGCGCTGCCGTGTATCGAGTGGCTGCACTAACAGTTTCAATTTAGCGCTAAAATTTATCCCAGCGCATGTTTATCGATGTTTCCCGTCGTCCGTCGTAACGAAGACGTCAAAAATCCAGCGAAGAGAAAACAATTCCGTCGTCGGACGCGTCGTTCTCGGGGGTGGCAAGATGTAGTCAATTAATCAACGAACCAATTGAGCGACAAAAAAATGAAGTTCGCCGAACATTTATCGGCGCACATAACGCCCGAATGGCGCAAGCAATACATTAACTATGAGGTAAATATTTACGTCACAAATAAACAAGTAGAAGCAATCATAGATTGCTACTTACGTACGTTGTTGTGATTGCTGATGCTTTGTAGGAGATGAAGGCGCTGCTTTATGCGGCGGTCGAGCAGGCCCCATCCGCCGAGCACGTCGAGCCCGAGATTCTCTCCCGCTACTTCGCCAAGTTCGACGAGAAGTTCTTTCACTACTGCGACAAGGAGCTGACGAAAATCAACACGTTCTATTCAGGTGTGTTTACACATCCAGCTACAATTAATTAATATCACATGTTGGTTAATATTTGATATTTGAGGTTATATTGTTCCTTACCCCGACCACCTTGGCTTATTTTTGACATTTGAGGTTAGGTTTTTTATTTATCAAAAAAATTGTTTTTGTTCGGATTTGTTTCACTACTTTTATTTAAAATTAGCAAAGGGAGTTCATTATTATCACCGCCGATTTTTTTTGAGATTTGAGGTTATGTTGTTTTATTGTTTTCCTTGTCGTAGAGAAATTGGCGGAGGCAACACGTAAATCAGCGACGCTGAAAAGTGAGCTGAGCGAAGCGCTCGAGGAGGACTATCGCGAGAAGCAGAACTCGAAGAAGTACACGAAACGTTTGCTGCGTAAATCGCTTCCAGCAAAAAAAATGCAAGAGCTGAAGCTGGCGTTTAGCGAATTTTATCTCAGTTTGGTGCTGTTGCAAAACTATCAGAATCTAAACTTTACCGGCTTTCGTAAGATATTGAAGAAGCACGACAAGCTGCTGGTGTCGGAATACGGTGCCCGTTTTCGCATCAACGCCGTCGAGAATTCGCATTTCTTCCTCAACAAGGACATCGATCGGCTGATACGCGAAACGGAAGCGGCCGTCACCAATGATTTGGAGGGCGGCGATCGGCAGCGGGCAATGAAACGGCTGCGCGTACCGCCGCTCGGCGAACAGCAAAGTCCATGGATCACGTTCAAGGTCGGCCTATTCTCCGGCGCATTCACCGTACTAATTGTCGCTGTCATAATATCAGGTATAAAAAATCAACATTCTATTACGACATACATTGGTGCTCACTGGTGCTCATGGTGCTCATGGTACTCATGGTACTCATGGTATTCATTGGTGAACACTGGTGTTCACTAGTGATCATTGGGGACAGTGGTTCTCATTGGTGCTCATATGTGCTCATTAATGGTCATTGATACTCTCTGGTGCTCATGGTGGACACTGGTGATCATTGGTGGACACTGGTGCTCATTGGTGTGAACTGGTGCTTATTGGTGCTCATGATGCTAATTAGTGCTCGTTGGTGTTCACTGGTGCTCATTGGTTCTCACTTGTGCCCACTGGTGATCATTGGTGGACACTGGTGCTTATTTTTTTGATTTTATGACATTTTTAAGTTAATTTACTTGATTGGCTGTAAATCAACTGGTCGCTGTCATACTATCATGTATAAAAAATTAAAATATAGCTATATTCAAGTTATTTAGTGTTGTCATGACAACCAAACCGATTTAAGCTAGCTGATTGCTCTAATTAAAATGGTTTTGTATGTTGCAGCACTATTTCATCACAAGACGGACGATTGGCGGCTGATTGCGCGCCTCTATCGCAGCTCGTTTCTGCTCGTCGAGTTCCTCTTCCTCTGGGGCATCAACATCTACGGCTGGCGTTCGTCAGGCGTCAATCATGTGCTCATTTTTGAGATGGATCCGCGCAATCATCTCAGCGAGCAGCATCTGATTGAAATGGCCTCGGTATTTGGTTCTATTTGGTCGATATCGATACTGCTCTTCTTCTACAGCAAGGAGCTGAACATACCGCCGTATATCAGTCCGTTTGTGCTCAATTGCGTGATGGTGGCGTTTCTCGTCAATCCGACGAAGACGATGCGGCATGAGGCGCGATTTTGGACGCTGCGAGCGCTGGTAAATATAGCCCGCGCACCCACTTTCATTTATTCACTCGCATACAGTCTAATTTTAGAATATGATTTATCGATTTTCTAAGGGCATATTTAAAAAGTTTGTGGGAACAGGGAGGGAGAGGTGGGTCGCCGAAAAGTTTACCGATTTAATATTTTACACAGAAGCAGTTTGGCAACAAGCTCAAGTTTTTTTTTGGAATGCTGAAATGCTTGAAATGATGAAGTTGAAGAGTATTAATTTTATTTATTAAAGAGATTGATGTTTATTTGCACGTAAATATCATCAAAATTTGACGTTTGACATTTAAAATGTTTTTGCGTTCAGATATCTAATATGAAAACAAAAAATGCAATCTTTTTATTTAGGTGTTTTAGATAGAGCTTTAAGATATGACTGTATTTTTAACATTTTCATTACGCCAATTACGTTAAAAAAATTAAAATAAAAGGAAAATATAACATCCGCAAAGCTAATTAAACTAAATAATAATAAATTAAATAATAAATAATAGTTAGATTGAAGGAATTAGAAGTTATATTTTTTAATTTAGCGTGAAAGTACAATACTTTGAGGTAACACTAATACAGTTTGTGGGTCGCACTTATGTGAACCATTTTTAACATAGTTGGCGAAAGCAAGACTATCAAAAAATCCTATAACTCTTATAATCTACAAGGGTTGTTTGATAAGTTTACGATTTACTCGAGATTTTCTGTTGTTTTTTTTTCTATGTTTTTTAGGAGACGGGATGAGAGAAACGTCAAAACGAAATTCATTCAGAAATCGTATTTTTTAAGCGATTTGCGTCTGGTTTTTACTTACAATCATTCAATCGATGCTTTACCTTGTTATTTATTGACATCTAGATTGAAATTGTAGCGATTTAACGTTGCAATGTGTGAAAATTGAAATGTGTGGTTGGAATTACATTTTTGTTGATTTTCGTGTTAAAACACTAAAAAAGGTGAATGAGAAATGCAGTAAATAGCAAGGCAAACACATTTTAACGTTAAATTCATATGAAAATCGCATGGAAAAATGGAAAAATTAAGTGTGATTCTAAACTCTAATATAATTTCTATTTGACGTTTCAGAAAACCATCCAAACGTCTAAAACACAATTGCAAAAAGTAGCAAAACTGCAAAAAGGTTCTAGAATCCGCAAAATAATAGTTAAAATCCACGAAAAATTTGAAAAAGACAGCGAAAAAATGTTAAAGTCGGAAAATTATCAAGGCCACACATGTAAAAGGAAGATTTCAAATAAACGTAAATTTCAGAGTATGTTTTTCATTGCAGATGTATAGTTAATGAACGCGCACTATATATTTATTTAAAAAATGATCTTTATTTGCACGTAAATGTCATCAAAATTTGACGTTTAACATTTTAAAAAACTGTATCAAGTGGGCCGAGAAATGTTGTTGCCACCGCCCAAATTAGAACAAACAGCACTTTATAATCGAACTCACGCTATTTATATGTATCTATCTAGCAACAACAATAACAATTTATTCCCGTCACACCTACCAACACACGTCACAAATGTCAAAGTTTACACATACATATATTGCTTAATCACTGGTTTAATTGAATTTATATTTGATTCTTTTTTTTTTCTTACTTACTTACTTAGGGACGCGTACTGCTCACTCCATTTTTCTACGTAACGTTTGTGGAATTTTGGATCGCCGATCAGCTGAACAGCATGGTGACACTCTTCACCGACATTCAATTTTTTATATGCTTTTACATTACGAACGATAATTGGGTGGAGGCGCAGGGTATGTATATACAGCGCTTGCTTTTCATCATCTCTCTAGAGAGCGAAGCGAACATGTCATTTTACTTTTAATATTATTACGATAGTTTTTTTAGCATCATGCATTTTATATTATTTTTTTATTATTTATGTTTTTTAGTTGCCACTTGATTGTTGTTGTTGTTTTTGCACGCGGTGTAAAAAAGCTACTAGCCGGTCATAAAATAATCTGTAAGTAATTTTTTGTTTAATACATTTTGTGATTTATACACAATGGTGCATATTTTTTTTCTGCAAGGAATTTTATCGCAATGATAAAACTGCACTTATTTTATATATACACACGCTACCACAAGAATCCGATCACCTGCAAGTGACATTGACCCTAAGCAAATAAACAACGCCAACTACGAATATTATCTAGTAATTAATTAGTAGTATGCCTTATTTCAATTGTACAACGCCCACTACGACTCTCTAAGTACACATTTACGCGTATTCCATAAGGCGGTAAGTTTGAAAAAGCGATCGGATTCTTGTGGTAGCCGGTGTATATCAGAAAAATGAAGTTGTCGATTAAAAACGTTAGGATTTACACTTTTCTTGCACGAGTGTATACATTTCTGTTCAATTTTCTATAAATTATAATATATTTTCAGCAATTTTTGCTAATTTCCCAGGCAAACGCGATAATTTTGGACATTTTAACATAAATCTCATTGAAAATATGAAAGTTTTGCATTTTGCTGCTTATATCTTGCAATTCTTTTACAAATCTTTTTAGAACTTGTAATAAAGTTCACATTCTAATAAAATTAGCAAAATATTCATCGGAAGAGTGAAAATATTGCTTAAAATTGGCAGGATATGCATACATTGTTTAATTTTCTATAAATTTTAACATTTTTACTAATTTCATTGTGATATTGCACGATTTTTATAAGCTATACATTTTGATGCGCTTATTTTGCACGTTTTAATAAAGATTCGAAAAATATCTATCGGAATAGTGAAAATGTCGATTAAAAATGGCAGGATTTCAACTTTTCTTGCACAAGTGTACACATTTCTGCTCAATTTTCTATAAATTTTAATATATTTTCTGCGATTTTTTACCAATTTCCTAGAAAATCACGATAATTTTGCGTATTTTGTAAGAAATTACATTAAAATATTTTTAAATTTTATGCGTTTTAATAAAAATAGTAAAAAATCTATCGGAAAAATGAAAATTTTTATTAAAAATGACAAAATGTGTACTTTTTTGCACGAATGCACATATTTATTGCTCAATTTTCTAGAAATTTTAACATTTTTTCTAACATTTTTAGTAAATTCATTGAAATTTGCGATAATTTTGTTTGTTTTGTTTAAAATCGCAAGATATTTTATCGAAATTATGAAATTTTTTAGCAATAATTACAAGATTTGCATTTCGCTCCGCATATCTTGCAATTTCTTTACAACTCTTTTTAGAACTATTTACAGTTTTGCATGTTTTAATAAAAGTAGCAAAAATCTATGAGAAAATGGAAATTTTTGACATATTTATTAGTCAATTTTTTATAAATTTTAACATTTAACAGTTATTGCATTTTGGTTCGTATTTTTTTACATTTTTTTTAAATTTTGCACGCGAAGATATTGATAAAAAAATTGCAGGATTTGCGCGATTGTATAATTGCTCTTTTGCGCTTACATGGCATATTATATTTTTGCATTCTTGCGACTGAGATTATATATATTCATTTATCTATATATAAATGGCTGTGACGATATGTGTGTGTGGTGTTTCAGATATCGATTACTGTGTGAACAATTTCATACCGATCAGGGCGGTAATGAGTGCGCTGCCCGCATGGTTCCGCTTCGGGCAGTGTTTGCGTCGCTATCGCGATACGAAAGAAGCGATACCGCATCTTGCCAACGCCGCCAAATACTCTACCTCCTTCTTTGTCGTCATCTTCTCCACGCTTTTTACGTACTTTGCCGGTAAGCAACAACGAGAAACATCAAACAGAAAATGTTATAGTTGTAATATTGGATTCGGGAATAAGTTCGTAGCGTCTTTATTAATAAATAATAAATTAATCCATCATGTATTTACCACCTGTCGACCAATTTATCAATGCCCTTCCATCGTAAATCACCCGGTCTGTTGTTAAGACAGTTTTCAAGTCCTCTTCATTATAGATAGAGGGCAATCCATGGATGCCAGATCTGGAGAATACGACGGTTGCTTATCCAAGCTCTTAGAATGCAGCTTTGACGACTTGTGCAACATGGGGCTTGGCGTTATCATCATGAAGGAGTATGGTTTGGCCTTGTCGCTACTAACTTATTCCCCGATCCCATATATATGTACAAAATGGAATACAAGTTCAAATGTATTTCTACATAGTTGCCTATATATAGTGATAAAATCGTAGGCAAAACAGAGGAAAATAATTTCTTCTTTTCACACAAATGAAGTAAAATTTAAATTCATGGATAGTTTCACTCTGCCGCCCTCGTTTTTTTTTTGTTGGAACAGCGTGCTCTTGTGCAAACTGCATAACATCGTATAATTTATTTGATTGCGATTGTTACATTATTTTTTTGGTAAATGGCAAAATATACGTGTCTAAATGAAAAGTAGTTTAAGTGCATGTAGATATGATTGCCTATGCGGTGGCACAAGCCAGATCCATTGCTTTATCGAATGATAATATTTTCAATTTCTGGAGAAAACTGGAAAATGTTTAGAATTAACCTTCAAACTGCCTTTAGTAATCTATTTCGTGAAATCTTAAAAAATGGCCAGTCAGAGACTGTTAGATGGCGTTGCACCACTTAACTTTTTACTGCAGATTTGTTTTGTACATGAAAAATTGACTTTTCTCAAAATGAGACTTAAACAGCTTTAAAATTACAAACTATAGGCTGCCAACTAATTTACCCTTTTGAGTTTTTTTTTATTGCGATGAGAATGTATAATTAATTATAATCGTATACATGTGTTGCGTGACAATATCGATAAGATTTCACTTGTGCTTTTCTATAAACATAGAAGAAAGGGGAGAGAGGAAAGGAGGTAAATAAATCTGTGAAATTTCAATTTCTGATATGTAAAATAATAAAAAATCGATTCACGCTATATTCGACGCGTATTTTGCAATTTGCATGTATGTACTACATATGTATGTATAGGCTGCTGCCTATTCAGTGCCGGATTTATAGTAAGACAAATGAAAAAAATATCTAGGGCCCGTGATTCCGAAGGGGGATTGCCTAGGAATGGATTTAAACTCCAATTTTCGTTGGCCAAATTATATCAATGCAAAAGTAGCTATAGCAATTTAAAGAACAATTGAAAAAGTGAAAACTGTGCGATTCTTTAGCTTTGGCGTGATTGACCCGCTGTATGACTACAAAAGAGAACTGCTCCGGTACAATTCGTCGTATCTTTTTTTTAGCAATAGATAGTGAAAAGGAGAGTAGATTTAAAATTTGCGTTTTTTTTGTGGTTGCGCAGCGGGGCGGCATCCTTAAGCTAATTTTACACACTATAGTCTAAATTTGGAATATCGTGCATACCTGTCAAGTTATTCTAAAGCTCAAGAACAAAGCTTGAAAACCTTTGGAATCCTTAATTTTTAGGAAACAACTTACAGTGAAAATTAATAAATATAAATTTTAAAAAAATTACTACATTTTTGCTTGTAATCCGGCACTGTGTGCGTCAATCTATCACACATTTTCGCGTACTTCAGCAGCAACACAAATGCTAATCGGTATCTCTCTCTCTAAGTTGACGACGGCGACATGATGTAATTTTCCTTCACGATTTATTTTTAGACTATTACGGATCGATCGTACAGAATCCATTTTTCTATCTCTGGCTGATCTCATCGTTAATCAGCTCGTGCTATGCGTACTCGTGGGACATCAAGCTTGATTGGGGCCTATTCGATCCGAGAGCGGGCGATAATAAGTTCCTTCGGGAGGAGATCGTCTATTCGGCAACGGTAAGTGAGACGATGACGACGACCTACACTATAATAAATTAGATGCGAAGACACTTTTATTTATTTGTTTTTTAAATCTAAAAAAATATATATTTTTCTTTTCAACTTTTTTTTTCATTTCTAGTGGTGCTATTATTTTGGCATTGTGGAGGATTTTATATTGCGCTTTGCATGGGCCTTTTCTACGTCACTCATCGAAATGGGTTATATTCATGCCGATCTCATCTTTACTATATTGGCGCCGTTGGAAGTTTTCAGGTAAATCGCAAAAACTACTACTTGCAGGAAAAATAGTTCAAATGCAACTATACATGATTGCCTCATATATATATGCTTTTTGACATAAAATTAACAATCTTTCTTCCATTTTTTTCCTAATTTTTGATATTTTTAGAATAAAAAGCGCAATCGTTTTGTTTACAATTAGCAACAAATATTTATTTCCAGGAAAAAGTAGTTCAAAAGCATATATACATGATTGGCTAATATATGATTCAAAAATTATAACTAACAATAAGTAAACAAATTTAGGACGTGTGATATTTTTTCCTACTCCAATATAATTTATTCTATACAAAATGAACATTTTTTTATCTCTTTTCTTCTCGTAACTTCTTGATATTTTGCATTTAGAAATATAATTTGTTTCCAAAGCTCTACATACAGCGTAAACTCTGTAAATATATAGACAAATTTAGGACAAATGATACTCCAATCCATTGCAAAATTTGACAATTCATACACATTTTGCTTATTTTATATGTAAAATTAACTATTTTTTTCTACGTTTTCTAGTAATTTATTACTATTTTCATTAGAAGTCGCAACAATTTTGAACATTTTACTAAAAACCTTAATGGGTAATTGGTTTTAGACGATTTGTATGGAACTTCTTTCGGCTGGAGAATGAGCACCTCAACAATTGCGGCAAGTTTCGGGCGGTGCGCGACATATCCGTCGCACCTTTGGATTGCTCCGATCAGTCGATAATTCTACGCATGATGGACGATGAAGACGGCGTGATAAATCGACGAAAGAAGAAGGGCCGATTGAAAAAGCGCTTTACGAACGACAGCCAGCAGCAGAGCCAACAATCGCAACGCCTAATGACGGGAACGTTTGAGGGCGAATCGACCGATGACAATATGGATGCATAAAAACCACTACCTAATTGTGTAATTTGTACATATATTTTACTACATATACAATATAAATCATTGTTGTCTTCATTGCGTTCGTCGGCATGTTGAAGACGGCGCGAGAAAACGGCGTCGACTATTGGCGTATACGTTTTCTTGGCTGCTTTTCATGCACGAACGGCGAACGAGGTTGTTAAGTTGATTCTTTTATGATTAACTGAAACTGTCGATGATTGATTTTTGTTTTGTGGTAGAACCAGCGCTTCGAACTGTTCGTTCCGATTTGATGTTTTGATTCGAGTAGTAAAACAGATATATCGGTTCGGTAATTTTTGTCGAAAAGAAAAATATCGTTTTTTAGAAATTTGATTATGAATGGCTGGACTCCAAAGAAACGGGACTGTGATATTTTTGCTCATTTCACGTATTTTCCATGCGAATTTCGGCGCGGTCGATTGTATAAATTTCCGGTCAAAAAGCTGTGAAAATCGCATGAAAAATGCGTGAAAACAAAAAATATGAAATTTGACGGACATATTCATGCATTTTCTAAGCTAGTTTTATCCAATTTTTATCTTTCCCATCTCGAATTGTCCTCATTCTAACAATGTCTGGTGAAAACGCTTCGAAAATTGCCCGGAAAATACGGAACGACAATGAAAAACTCAATTCTCTGTAAAATTCTCTAGTTTTTTTTTGCTCATTTTACAGCGTTTTCTCTGGAAATTACAGAATCTGATCGGAACCCAATGAAAATTGCTTGTAAAATTTCTCAATCCGGATTTTTTTGGGTTCAAATACGTATATTTGATTCCTTTCTTTTACCATACTTGTTGAATTTGCACAATGGAAATATATTTTAAAAACAGAGATTTCATTTCAATTCCAAAGTTATATCTACTCGGATCACAATATCCAATCTTGGAGTGATTTTTCGGTGCAAAGCGCTGGCTAGAACTAACTCTCTCTTTATCGATGGAAAATGATGCAATTATTCGTACCTAGATTAAAATGTGATAAAATACCAAGTTATTATTACTAAATTGAGAACAGGACATATGAAGATATTACCGATTTGTTAAACTTGTTGAATTATTTAGGAGAAATTAAAAAAAAGAAAAGTGATGATTTTTTATTTCTGTAACCTGTCTGCTTTAAGTTTGTATTTTTTCATTATTATTTTATAACACTATGTTTGTGTTCAATTCATTTAATTACGTTATCAGTTCTTTTTGTGTTTTGTTGGTTTGATAACGAATGCGTCGTCGTCGTCATTTCCGCGCCTCGCAAGCGCATACAAACAAAACATGCGCTGCTAAAAGGAATTCCTGATTTTAATTTTAATTTCTAATCAGCTTGACGCCGACTTTACGTAAATTTGAGGTCATGATTAATAATATATATTTTAATTACCTACTTTCCATGTTTAAGCAAAACAATATTGAGTAATTTTCCAGAAAAATCAATAAGATTCAGTGATTTTTGATTTTGGATATTTAAAGTTTGTGAAAATGAGCAAAAGAATGCACAGGATGTGACAAAACACAAATTTAAGCTATAGATCAAAACTTTAACATCGATTAATTCAAAATTATTATTTGTGACTTGTTACAATTTAATTTGCATGAGAGGGAAAATTTGATACGATTTTTACTATAATAAAGGTGCCCTCTCACAATGTGAAAACATCTGAAGAAAAATATGGCAGGTAATGATAGTTCTCCAGCTGTCATTACTTTTCTGGTTCAGGAATTGGATACGAAAATGGCAATTTCTTTATATATGTCCTATTTTTTATATTCATCCATGCGACCAAATAAACATCCAAACTGCATAAATTACTATCTGACCAATTTCGCGAACAACACATCAAATGTATTGGAATGTATGCAATTTTAGGTGGCACTTATCATCAGTGAAGCATGCGCACTTCCCACGAATTAGGCACTCGCCACTTGTCTTTCGGCACGTAAATCTTCCGGACTTGCGCACTAGTTAGCGGCGCAATGTCGTGCGTTTTCAGGATTTGTGCCATTCTACTTAGGCTTTAAAACATCTATATCCACTTGTATATCCACAATGCGTAGACTTGTGCAATAATACGGTAAAAAGTCAAATCGGAAGTCTTTTATGAAAGTATGTGAAGATATAGTAGGATTTTTTTACTCTGGCGGCTTGCCCCGCTGTGAGGCCATAAAAAGGGGCTGGTTCGGTGTAATACGTTGTATCGTTTTCTCTCTTTAACACCACACGCTGAAAGAGAGGGAAGATTTAAAATTTGCGCAGTATTGCCTGTTGCGTTTTAAACAAGTTTTAAGCGATTTTAGGTGCTATGGAGCAATGTTTAAAGCGCATAATAACATAATAACATAAAAGATATTAAAGGAAGGCCTGTACGTACCGAGCTTAGGAAGCGGCGTTCAAAATGTTCAAGTCTGCAAGTACAAGCCCTCCGTTAAATATCTTTTATGCTATTATGCGCTTTAAACATTGCTTCATAGCACCTAAAATCGCTTAAAACTTGTTTAAAACGCAACAGGCAATACTGCGCAAATTACAAATCTTTCCTCTCTTTCAGCCTGCGATGTTAAACAGAGAAAACGATACAACGTATTACACCGAACCATCCCCTTTTTATGGCCTCACAGCGGGGCAACCCGCCAGAGTCAAAAAATCCTACTATAGCAAGCAATGAAATGTGTTTTTGATTGGCAAGCCTGATTTTCAAAAATTGTCAAGATTGTCTTTATATGCAATTTACTTAAAAATGTTTAACTTTTTCAAAATTGTCTACATACTGATGAAATTGTATTGTTTAACTTATCTAAATATAAAATTGCATATTTCACAAAAACTGCATAAAGGCTTAATGCCAACCTAAAAACTTAACTGTCTTTTCATTTGACAGTTGCACAACATGCTTAAAAATTAAAGTCATTACAATAACTGATTTAAGTTTTTGTGTTGTTAGAAAATTTTTGTGAATAAAAAATATGGAAAATATAAAGCGTGGGCGTGGTCGTAGAATAAGTTACGCAACAAGAAAAAAAATAATTGCTTTGCGCGTGCAAGGTAAACCGTACCATGAAATTATAAAGGAGCTGAATGTTTCGGTTAAAAATAGGTTATAATCTTAAACATGGGAATAACTATCTTTTTTACAGAGAGGAACAGTTACCAGGTGGATTAATAGACATATGAAAGATTTATCTATAAATCAAGGAAATATTGATGGAAGCACTCCTAATCAAAGTACCTCAGCTAACACGAAACGAATAAGTCCCATGGTAAAGAAAAAAAGCGAGGATCCAACTGTAGATACGTCCTATGATAATGTAAAAAAGTACATACATAAAAATTGTTTAGTTTGGGATACGACACGATCAAAATGGAGGCCCCTAGGAAATGTTACAATTCCTGAAGTAGTTACCTCAGCTAAAGCGCAACGAATTATTTCGATGGTAATGGACAATCCATATTTACCAACGACGAGGATAAGTGAAGATCCAACCATTAATGTGTCATTACGTGCTGTTAAAACATTTTTAAATAATAATGGTTTATTTTGGAATAAAAAGACATCGAAATGGTGGAAATTAGATAATGTTAATTCGTACTCTTCGCTTAATGAATCCGATGATGATGATGATACCGCTAATTGGCCACCACATAAAAAAATAATTAACATTCCAATTGCAGCTAATACGCGTGGTCGATCTGAACAGAGATCAAGCAGCAAGAATAGTGCTGGTGTTAGCAGTAGTAATGCCAATAGTATATTACATAATGTATGCAATGCGAAGCCTGGTGTGGTAGCAAAAGTACCACGTGTACGTGACTCTCCTGTTGCTACTACTACACTAAAGCGAAATCGATCTCAACAGGGATCAAACAGCAACAAGAACATGGCAGGTGCTAGCAATAGTAACGACAAGTCGATTTCGTCAAGAAGAAGTCGATCTCGACAGAGATCAAGCACCAGAAACATTGCAGGTGCTAGCAATAGTAACGAGAAGTCGATCTCGTCAAGGAGAAGTCGATCTCGACAGAGATCAAGCACCAGCAGAAACATTGCAGATGCTAAAAGTAGTAATGTGAGTAGTACATTGTTTAATAGGGATGTTGGCGAAGCAATATCCATAGTCGCTGGTAGGCTAAGACGTACTCTATCTCGACAGAGATTATACAGCAACAAGAACATTGCAAGTGCTAGCTGTAGTGTTGGCACTGTATTTAATCGATTTGATGCGGACGTAGATGAATTTGACAATCCAGTTGTTGCCCCGCCAAGGAGAAGTCAATCACTACAGATATCAAGCAACAAGCACAATGCACATGCACAAACATTTGACATTTCAATATCTGCTGCGTCAAGGAGAAGTCTATCTCGACATAGATCAAACAGCAGAAGCAGTAGTATGTTGTTTAATATATCCAATATGGATATTGAGGAAACATCCGAACAAAAAATTAACACTCCAGCTTCTGCTACGCCAAGAAGAAGTCGATCTCGACGGAGATCAAACTACAACAAGAACGTTGCACGTGCTAGCAATAGTAATAGGAATAATTCATTGTTTAATATATCTGATATGGATATTGACGAAGCATGTGAACAAAAAAATAACGCTATAATTGCTGCTACGCCAAGTAGAAGTCGATCTCGAGAGAGATCAAACAGCAATAAGAACGTTGCAGGTTCTAGCAGTCCTAATGGGAGTAGTGAATCGTTTAATATATCCGATACGGATATTGACGAAGCATCTGCACCAAGAATTAACACACTAGTTGCTGTTAAGCCAAGAAGAAGTACATCTCGACGGAGATCAAACAGCAATAAGAACGTTACAGGTACTAACAGCCGTAAAGGGAGTAGTATATTGTTTAATATACCCGATATGGATAGTGATGAAGCATGTGGACAAAACATTAACACTCTAGTTGCTGCTACGCCAAGAAGAAGTCGATCTCGACAAAGATCAAACAGCGACATGAACATTGCAGGTACTAGCAATAATAAGGAATGTAATACGGACATAGATGAAACACTTGCACAAGAATTTGATAATCCAGTTGCTGCTACATCAAAATCAAACAAGAACTACATTGCAGATGTTATGTGCAGTAATAAGAGTAGTGTATTGGTTAATATATCGGATATGGATATTGGCAAAGCAGCTCCTCAAAAAATTGAGATAGTCGCTGGCAGGCTAAGCCGTACTCCATCTCGAAAGGAATCAAATAGCGACAAGAACATTGCGGGTGCTAGCAATAGTAATGATGCTGCATTTAATAGAACCGATGCGGGCGTAGGTGTTGCTGCGTTCACGAGAAGTAGATCTGGACAGCGATCAGATAACAACATAAACGTTGTAGGTGCTAGCAATAGTAATGGGAGTAGTATATTGGGCGTCTTACTTAATAGATTCAATGAGGAGGTTGATGAAATACCTGCAATAAAATTTGTCAAGCCACTTACTACTAGTCTAAGAAGTGGTCGATCTCATCAGGACAACAGGGAGAATATTGCCGGTGTTAGTGGTAGCAGTATTGCGTCAAGGAGAAGTCGATCTCGACAGAGATCAAACAGCAACGTAAGCTTTGTATGTGCTAATAATAGTAATGGGAATAGTATATCGAGCGCTTTAATTAATCGATCCGTTGAAGAGGTTGATGAAACGCCTACCCAAAATCTTAAAAATCCAGTTGCTGCTAGTCTAAGAAGTGATCGATCTCAACAGGCATCCAATAACAAGGAGAATATTGCCGGTGTTAGGGGTGGTAGTATTGCGCCAAGGAAAAGTCAGTCTCTACAGATATCAAACAACAGAAACGTTCTTGAAGGGGTTGATAAAACACCTGATCAAAATCTTAAAAATCCAGTTGTTACTAGTTTAAGAAGTGGTCGATCTGATCAGGCATCCAACAACAAGGAGAATATTGCCGGTGTTAGTGATGGTAGTATTCCGCCAAAGAAAAGTCAATCTCTACAGATATCAAACAATAATAGAAACATTCTTGGTGTTACCGGTACTATTGGGAATAGTATATTGAGTACCTTAATTCCAGTTGCTACTAATCTCAGAAGTGGTCGATCTGATCAGGCATCCAACAACAAGGAGAATATTGCCGGTGTTGGTAGAAGTATTGCTCCAAGGAGAAGTCCATCTCGACAGATATCAAACAACAACAGAAACGTTCTTGAAGATGTTGATGAAACACTTGCACAAAATGTTGAAAATCCAGTTGCTACTAGTCTAAGAAATAAACGATCTTACCAGACATCCAACAACAAGGAGAATATTGCCAGTGTTCGTAAAAGTATTGCACTAAGGAGAAGTCAATCTCGACAGATATCAAAGAACAACAGAAGCGTTCGTGAAGAGGTTGATGAAACCCCTACACAAAATCTTGAAAATCCCTTTACTAGTCTAAGAAGTAAACGATCTCATCAGGCATCCAACAATAAGGAGAATATTGCCGTTGCTAATTGTAGTAGTAGCGATATGAATAGTGTATATGCGGACAAGTTACAACAATTCGAAGCTACCGTTGCTGATTTGAATGCAAAACAATCAGTTCTGGAAGAAAAAGTGTCGCATTATGAAGAATTGCAACTCAGACAGGCGACTTACTTTGAGGTGGAAATGAAAAAATTTCGAGAAAATAATGAACAACTACAAAGACAACTTGCTGAATTAAATACACTAAATAAGAATATGCAAACCGGTTATGAGAACATCGCCGCAAAGCTGCTACAACATTTCGAACACAGTGAACAAATTGCAATTAATCCAATAGAAAATAATAACGGTTAATTATTTATGATTAAATTCACATTTCTAACAACATAATATATTGTTTTGCTTATTTTTACAGCTAATTCTCAACATACAGAAACTGGTGCACAACCGGAAGATGAATGTGACACTCTAATATTAGAGGGACGTCTTGAATTAAGTTCTTTAAGTGATTTAGGCCATGGTACATTTTAAAAAATAAAGTCCGTTTCAAGTTTCGTCGCTTATATAGATTTTAAACACCTATAGCAGAATAAAGCATTTGTTAGGGTAGGCCATAGACATATAGGCAAGACATTACCACTTCTCCTTGGGACCTCTGGTAGAAAACATAAGAAAGAAGCGAGGATGCGTCTCTTTTACGCATGTCACCCTCTTAAAATTCAAAATGAACTTTACGTATAGTAAGTTGGAATATTGTGTATATTAAATATTACATATACATATTTATAACAATTTTCGGATGCTCTCAAGCTTTTTTCGAATTGATTTGTTCACGCAGACGTAATTGCAACCATTGCTTACATACTTTAACCAATATGACGGTCAGGATTTTTGTTAAACTCAACCCGTTAGTTTCTACGTCAGTCGATAGGGCGACGTCATATCTATATGTCTATGGGGTAGGCATTACGTAGTTATTAAGGCAGGTAGGTACTGTACTTGACTTGAATATATTTCTAGCATCTTGCTAATAGGTTCGTACTCAAACTTCATATCGGGTTATTTCACTCACCCTCTATTGTGTATGAATCTGCAAAAACAGTCAACTTTTACCACATTGACCATGCGCTACGAATCTTGAAACGGACTTTATATTTATATCATTCGAATATTTAATCAAATTGAAATTTCGAAATTAATTATTTGATCAGATTTTAATTCAAAAACTAATTTTTATTATAGATTTTCCATCTGACTCGGATGTAAAAATCGAAGGTGTATTCGAGGGAGGATTCTTTTGAACGTATTCCAAAAAAAGATGTGATGACTATACTACATCAGTTATAGTTTGATAAAATTCGATGAGGAAGAAAACGAGATATTCTATTTATATAAAGGTACTGTTCAATGTACTTTTTAATCATTTATTAGTGTTATCGCATTTAATATTCTATTTGTTCATTTTTAAGTTTGTGTTAATAATTAGTTTAAGTAGAGAATTGTTGCATTTGAACATAGATTTTATTATTTACAGCAGTTCCTAAATGCTGTAATTCATTGTATAACGTTAAGTTTGCACACCTCAAGTGCGTTAAAGTTTAAGACAAGTTTATATCGTTTGATAAGAACGAATTAAAGAAGAGTTTATTTTGATGGATATTTTTTCGTTTCTTTCAATAGTTTAGTGCAATGGTTTCCAAACTTTCAACATCACTGTGTCATTCTCGTTAAAAAGTGCAAATTATTATTATCGTGTTTTATAAAGACAATAAGTACGAGAAGCAGAAATTGAACTCTAACTGCGACAATTTGTTTTCTTAATATTAGAGTTTAATTGCATTCCTAAGCATTTTCGGCCAACCAATGTATGAGTTTATTTATTTAAGATGATTACCAAATTACTGCTGTACTAATTAAATTTTGTTTTTTGTTAAAAGTGGTTGGGTGGCATATTTAAAATTCAAATAGCATTTACAGCGAAACGGATACCATGTACCCCCTTCAAAGCCTTTGCGTACCACACTTTGGAATACACTGGTTTAGTGTAATATGATAAGACTTTTAACACATTACCACAGACAATATATAGAGGCAGATGGGAATTCTTATTGGAAAGTTTTGTCGCAGTTTTGCTGTATTTTAAGTTGCCTACATATTCACAAAAAAGTAGTTTCCTTTTTTGATTTTAGCTGCTCTAACCTCAAATCTCAAAAAACTAAACTTTTTCGCGACAAAAATTTACATAGACTTTTCCCATCTGCCTCTATTCTATTGTCTAGGACATTACTTTATACTGCACAACTTTGAAAAAAATCTAAATCATCACACAAAATATCTAAGGAATGCGATACCTGTGTTTTTTTGTATTTATACAACGAACGCGTATATAGAGAATATAGCGTAAATATGATAGACAAAACAAAAACACGTATATGTTCATTAATTAATTAACTTGTCGCCCGGAAATGACGTTATAGCGTGGTATCGTTAACAGAGTTATCACTGTATATAAAGGCCAGACAAAAAAAAAAACGTGAACACCGGGTGCAACTTGAATTTGATATAGTTTTAGTTTACACTAAAGAAATTACCAAAAACGTTAAAAATTTCAATTTAGCATGAAAAGGTATGGATATACCATAGACAAAAACATCTAGGAATGCTGTTGCATTTTATGAATTTGGTTACAAACTGTGGATTGTTTCTTGCCATGGTAAGTTGTAGTTGAAAACGCAATTAAAATAATGTAAATCTAAGAAAACGAATGGGGATTTTACAAAATACCACTTACCTGCTCTAATAGATACACTTTTAATAGGTTGGTTGAACTGTCAATGTCAACACAAAATTAATTAAGTAAATTTTTAAATAAATAATTATGTAAACTAACTTATAATGCAAATTTATGAAAATGTTAGAGTGTGGCATTGCTCGAACTTGAACTAATTGCGTCAGTAAACAGGTGAACATAAAATCAGCCCAAAAAGATGGACGAGCATCCGATTGGTTCCAGTTGAATTTCAGAATGCGTAAATTTAAGACCGATTGCAAATTATGACGGCTTGAATCTTTACAGACTAGCCACGTAAAATGCATAGGGGGATTGAGGTTTAGATTAACTGTCAATGCCACGGATGATAATAATGGATAAAATCTGCTAAAAAAATGCAAAAAAGTGTATTGTAAAAAATGACACTAACTGCCACTTGTCAAATTTGGCAATCAAATTGATTATGATCTGCCCGATCTGTCAAACCTATCACCTTTTTGCTTGTGGAAAAAATGAAATTAGTTAGTTATTAACGTACTATAACAAATTATTATCTATAAATTGAATTAATCATAAAATTTATGAAAATTTTAGTTTTCAAACTTGAACTACTAGCTCGTTGTAACTGTCAACAATAAGGTAACAAATAAACAAACAAAAATAAAGTTGCAATAAAGCAGCATCCCATGCGACAATACTTCATTGATAAAATCCACACACACACACACACACACCATATATCCATTAACAACAACGAGCGCGTTTTTGGGGGGGAAGCGCATGTGCAAGCCGACTCGCGCGACCTGGATCAAGTCGTTTCCAGCTTGAGACATCATCGTGGCCGTTCCTGTGTGTGTGTGCCCAACAACAACAACATCATCATATCATCACAACGCGCCGGCGGTGGTTGCACGGTAGTTGTGACGTCGATTGCGCGTGGACGGCGGCGCCGCACCACAAGAACGCGCGCAACCCAAAACGCGCCTATTGATTTTCGCAGCGTCGAGCCAGCGAGCGAGAGTGAGTGCGTGAGTGCCGTGTGCCGTGTCGTTCCGTTCCGTTCTCTATGTGTGACTGACCGTTGTGTTGCTCCCCCGAAAAAAACACACACACACATATACATACATAGATAGATAGATAGACGAGTTGACTTCGGGCGGCGAAACCATGGCGGCGTTGTAGTGATACACACGCATATGGTCGCATAAAAAAGTTTAGTTTGTGAAATTAAAATTCTGTATCTGGTGCGGCGCGCGGTGGTGGTGAAAACAACACGTTCGTTCGTTGTTGGCAACGTCGTCATTCACACGAGCGTCCGCAATGAAATTTACGTTCCTAAAGTATACGATCTTCTCGCTGGTGGTATGCTTCGCATGCGGCAGTTTGGATATCTATCAGGAAGGTAGGCTACTAAACATACATATAATTAAAAAATGTAAAACAAAAAAACTGTCATAGTAGGCCGTTTGATTATATACAATTTGCGTTGTTAGTTATGATTGTGGGCGGTGAATTGCCAATCCATATTCAATAAAAAAAAAACAAAACAAAAATCTCTAATCGGTCACAATCGGTGCATAGAAATTGAAATAATTACGAGACAGCTGTGATATATCCAATATATTAAGAAGGTAGGCTACTAAATGTACACAATAAATAAGTAAACTATGCTTGACTATGATACAACAAATAAACCGATGTGCGTTGTTAGTGCGATAGTAGGCGGTAAATTGCCAAGCCATATTCGACCAAAAAACAAAAAAAATCTTATAGAAATTGAAGTAATTACGAGACAGCTGCGATTGTCATTAAAAAGGTAGACTACTAATTATACACAATAAATAAATAAACAAAAAAAAGGAAAAATACACTGTCATGTAGTAGATCGTTTGTCTGTCTTGTTGCTAAGTAGTAGTAGGTGGTGAATTGCCAATTCATATTCGATAAAAAGAAACAAAAAAACATCTAAATTGTGATAGTGGTTTTATAGATATTGAAATGGTTATGAGACAGCTGTGATCTATCTATCAGGAAGATAGGCTACTAAACATACACAATAAATAAATTAAGAAAAAAAGAAAGAAAACACTGTCATAGTAGGCATAAAGATCAAAATAGAAAAATATTTAATCTGCCACAACTGACTTGTAAAAATTGAATTAATTACAAGACAGCTGTGATACATCTAGACGGTAGGCCACTAAACATACACAATAAATAAATGAACAAAAATGAAACAAAAAACTGTCTTAGTGGTCCCTTTGATTATACACAATGGATATAAGCCGATTTGTGTTGTTAGTAAGCAGTCGGCGAGGAATTCCCAAATCCATATTTGAAAAACATATAAAACAACAGCTAATCTGTCAGATCTCACTCATAGAAATTGAATTAGGGATGAGGCAGCTCTGATTGTTATTAAGAAGGTAGGCTACTAAACATGCATTCATATAAGTAAGCATTGAATTTTAAACAAACATAAACTGTCATGGTAGGCTATTTAACTAACAAATAAACCGATTTAACTACGAGGCAGCTGTGAATGTGATTGAGGAGATAGGCTACTAAACATGCATAAAGTCTACATAGTATGTAGGCATTGAATTCGAATCCAAAAATACAATATTATAAAACAAAAAAATTATCGTAGTAGGCTATCTAACTTCAATATATAAAACAAATAAACCGATTTGCGTTATTATTCACATGGGAGTAGGCGGTGAATTTCCAATCTATATTGAATAAAAAAACATAATTAAAGCTCGCTGATAGAAATTGAATTAATTGCGAGATATGCTACTAAACATGCATACATGTTAGGCATTGAATTCTAAACGAAAGACTGTCATAGTAGGCGGTTTAACTAACAAATAAACCGATTTAACTACGAGGCAGCTGTGATTATAATTGAGGAGGTAGGCTACTAAACATACATAAAGCCTACATAGTAAGTAGGCATCTAAAAATATTATAAAACAAAAAATTATCAAAGAAGGCGATTTAACTACAATATATCAAACAAATGAACCGATTTGCGTAATTATAGGGAGTGGGCGGTGAATCCGCAATCTATTTTCGAGCAAAAAAACAAAATAATTAAAGCTCGCTGATTGAAATTGAATTAATTGCCAGATAGACTACTAAACATACTTCTCAAAACTTCGCATTGAATTCGAATCGAAAAATATTATTAAACAAAAAATTGTGCCATTTGATTATAAAAAAAGCATATAAACCGATTTGCGTTGTTACTAGGAGTAGACGGTGGTGAATTCCTAAAAAAAAAACAAAAAAATCTAATCGATCTCAGTTCGCTCATTAGAAATTGCATTAATTGCGACGTAGACTACTAAACATACATCTACAATCTAGAATAAACCGATTTGCGTTATTATATAGGGAGTAGGCGGTGAATTTCCAATCTATATTCGATCAAAACAAACAAAATAATTAAAGCTCGCTGATAGAAATTGAATTAATTGCGAGATAGACTACTATACATACATCTAACAAGTATGCATTCAAATCGAAAATATTATAAAACAATAAACTGTCATAGAAAGCGATTTGATTATATAAACCGATTTGCGTTGTTGTTACTAGTCGTAGGCGTTGAATTTTTCCAATCCATATTTGAATAAAATGAAAAAAAAGCACATAGACAGAGAAAGAGGAAAAAAATCAAATCTGTCAGAGCGCGCTCATAGAAATTGAATTAATTACGCGGCAGCTGCGATTGTCATTCGGTAATTGTTTTAGCGCAGCGCATAATTTTATTATATATGCGATTGCAACAGCTTTGCGCCAAAATTGATTATGACGACGATGATGATGATGAATTTTTACACATTTCAAGCACATACATACGCAGTACACGATAATTATATGTATTGTTTTTGTTTGTGTTGTTGTTGTCACAATATTGGTAATACAACAATTATTGAATTTATGTTGTTGTGCGTTGTGTAAATAATGCATATGTATTTCATACACTGTTATTATGCGTTATATATTTTTTTTATTGTCTTTTGTCTGTTAGTATCAATATAATTACGAAGTAATGTCGAGGAGGGTGGAATTGTATGCAACCATATTGACATGGAAAATTTGAACTACTGACAAGGTCATAGATAATTTGGTAAAAGTTTATGGTAAAATGAAATTACTGTAATCGTCTCATAAATGAATTCTCCCCCAATTCCATGTACAGAATTTAATTTAAAAAAAACTAGGAAAACTTGCATAAAAATGAAAAGTAGTTCTCTAATCCATCTGTTATTTGGCAAAATCGCATTTTCGCTCATTTCTTGATTAATATTAAATAAAATCGCTTTATCATTCAATTCTATATCCATTTTATAAGCAGAATTTCACGTAAATCAAGCAAAAATCAGGAAAAACTATGAAAATCAAAAGTAGATTCAATCAAATTTGACATTTGTCAAAATTGAACATTTTTAGCTCATTTCTTGGTTATTATTTAACGAAATCCTTCAGCAAGCAACGGAATTGATTCTTAATTAAATTTTACATCCATTTTATAATCAGAATTTCACGTAAATCAATCAAAAACCAGGAAAAACTATGAAAATCATAACTAGATTCAATCAAATCTGTATTTGTCAAAATTTAACATTTTTAGGTCATTTGTCGCTTAAAATTCATCAAAATCAATTAAAAATCAATTGAATTTGATTTGAGAGACAGTTTATTTATACGTTATGCATTTGTTGTGTTTGAAACCAGTAAAAAGAAAATACGAATTGTATGCAACCACATTGTCATATGATTTTGAATTACCGGCATGGTCATCATTAAATTAAGGAAAATTTATGGTGAAATTAACTAACGTGTCTGTTACAATCACATTTAACAAAACGTTTACTTATATTACTATATATTTGTCTATAATGTCACTTTAAACTATGCGAATTAATTTGAAATTAAACGCTAAAATAAGGTTTTTTTAAACGAAATATTTGCATCTTGATAACATTTGTTTTTTTATATAATTTATTTGGCTTGAAAATAAAAAGGCAACAAATTAATTGCTAAACAAAATTGCTAGTTACGTGCTATGTTGTTGTTTTTTCCTTTTTTCGTTTTTATATCTACAACACATCAATTTATTCAAATTAATTACGAATTAAATTATAGAGGGTTAGATTGATTTCACACACAACCCTATTCGCATGTGAATTTGAACTACCATTCCACCGGCAAGGTCGTGTGGCCGTGAAAGGTAATTAATCAGTTTATGTGAATTTAATCGCCTCTAGAAACTGACTGGTTATAATGGCACTTAACGCAATGGTCTTGATCATGATAAAGGTTCGATTGTTATATTATATAATAATTGCTTTAACATTTGAAACATTTGCAAAAAAAGAATAGCGACAAGTGATAAAATATTATACTTACATGCAATGTTAAACAAATATTAACATATTTTAAAATCCTAATCGTTAAAAAACGACTTCCAATTTACATTAATTTTTAGCAAATTATATGTACGATACATTATTAATTTTATTATTCTAAAATAATTGTGGTTTTTAAATTTAAAGACAAGTCATTTAAAGATTGACGTTTGTATGAGTTTTCACTTTTTTGCCATAATATTTGCTACATTTCAATTAAATGTGCAGATGATTGCTATTATTCAATTTAGTCATTTTTTCTCAGCCAAGTTTAACATGTTTTATAAATCTAAATGTATACTACGGTCGTCCCAACTTTGACTAAACTCGTTTGTATTAGTTTATACGCTCTTTTGATAAATTTAATTATTTATACACATATGCTCTTGGTGTATGTATTCAAGGAAGATGCAAAACTGATACTGAAGCCATGAAGTAGCTCAGATTGAAATGTCACTAAAGCTATTCAATTTCTACAAATTATAATACATAATGGGATGCAAATTGGGATACTATAGATAAATGTTTTTCTGTCATTTTAATTAGCTATGAAATATATTATTGCATAAAGAATCCAACAAAATTGTTTAGTTATCCATTGTTATAGTTTTTTATCTTTTTAAAATTTGAATCTAAATTTATAGCAACTATTATGGAACAAAGGAAGTAATAAAGATTGTGAAATATTTGGATACATTTTATCCATGGGATAAAAGGGGCTATAGCCAAGGCGTACTACTAACTCTGGAGCATTTAAGATTTCAAAGATTATTTGAAATACAGGGTGCGGCAACATGACTGCCTTTTTTAAAATGCGTGCCATTCATTCGGTTGATGTCGTAGCGGAGCGCTAGTGGTCTCGTTCGTGAAGGGGGACTTTAAAGTTTTGTCCCGACGTGTAAAGTTCTTCTTGAAGTCGTTCCTGAGGACGCTATTGTTTCTTTAGTGAAGAAGCCCATTTTGTCATGACCGTTGCCAGCATAGCAGGCGTTATGTTAGCAATTTCTTCCTGGATTTTGGTCTTTAGATCTTGTAGGGTTCAGATGAACGCGAGATTTCAAAAAACCCAATAGAAAAAATCACAAGGGGCCAAATCGGGAAAGTGGGCCGGCCACTCCAAATGGCCCCTAATTGAAATGAGGTTCTCTCGGAAGTGTTTCCTCAAACCAGTCATCGATGCTCTTGAAGTGTGTGCCGTTGCACCGTCTTATTGGAACCAAATGTCTCCTAAGTCCAACTTATCTAGCCATGGAACAGAAAATTCCTGCAACATGTTTATTTTTAAAAATCGAAAATATATATCTAACACAAAGGGAGATCAGCCTTATTGATAATGTGAGTTAAAATAAACTTAAATTTAATCGCGAAGCAAAATTTAGTTAAATATTGCACAACTTTGGGATATTTTGATGAGAAATTGCACTAAAATCACTTGGAAAATCTAAAAAGTTATTGGAAAATAATAGAGTTACACATTTTAATAGGAATGTTGCATTTCTTGTATAAAAATTACTTCTTTTTATCAAAAATTATAAATTTGAAAAAGTTTGATAAAAACATGTGTAAAAATTGGTCGAAAGGTGCAAAACAGTTTCATTTAGTTGCCCACCGTTGTCTAACACAATTCATTTTAATTTAATATCGCCACAAAACAAAAACAAATCCGTGCATGTATTTTTAATCTCAGCGGTACTAAATAAAAAAAATCTACAAGCGCCCAGAGAGCGAGCAGCATCGCATAACTATTCGCTCGCTGCGCTACTGCCGTGATATGAAATATAAAAATCGTGTGCATTGCAAGACGTACGCCCGACCTCGCGCCGAGAAACAGCAGCAGCAAGGCAGCAAGGCAGCTCGTGAAAATTGCATTAGCAAGAAAAAAAAATGTAAATCGGCCTCATAAAAACGAACGGCAGATGTGCAATATTATGTGCGCTGCAAAAATGATGAAAGCGTTCAGCGTTTTATATATTTTATACATTTTTGCGCTATGTTACTGCTTAACTGTCTAATAAATGTATATACATAGACATATGTGTATGTATAATATCTTATCAGACGCTATATTACACATAACAACACACAACGTCAACGATACATAATGTTTAACGAAACATTAAAACACATATATGTGTTTTTCGTCCATCGCTATAGCTCTAGCTGGCGTTGTTTTCTCATAAATTTGCATCGTTTAAATTAAATATAAAATTTTGCATTGGGTTAAAAACAAAAACAATAATAAATAAATTAACCCATTTTATGAATTTTTGATCAATATTTTGCATAAAGTAAAATATTTAAAAAAAATGAATAAATTAGAGTTTTCGAAAAGTGGTGTATTGGTTAGTAATTGAAATGTTTAGTGTATTAAGATTAATCCCTTGCTACAGGGGTGAACAGGGCGAACCGAGCTTGACAATCATAACGTATGTTGTAGTTCGCACCACTCATTTTGAACGTATGTGCGCATTTAGTGTGCAATGTCAAGTTACACGGGTGAAAAATATACTTTCTTGGCGTTTTTTGCTTGACCCTGTTTCGTTCTGATCTAATTGGGCATTCCGGAGTACTGTTAAACATCTACTGAGGTACAACCTGTCAATATTTTTTTAAAGAAAGAATAGCTCTCAAGCAAATCTAATATTTATTAAACTTGGAATAATATTTAAAGAATATCGCAAAAAGGTATTTAGGAAAAATTAAGGTCATCTTGTCATAAAATAATTATATTTTAGATTGACCGGTTGTACCTCAGTAGTTAAAATGACATATTTTGGAATGCCTAATTCTGACATCGCTTAAGTATTTACCTATTTATCTTTGATATGCATATTATGTATTGTCTAATTCAGTGATTTTTAATATAAACAAACAGGGGCGTCGCTATAATTTTTTTTATATAAATAATGACATCTACAACCATAGACGTCGTAACTTTATCGCGAGAGCACAGAATGTCAATCACATTTTCGTATGACAGCTGTCCAGTGCACAGGTTGGACAGCCCCGCCGCCTTAATACATGATTTTTTTTTGAT